>JASDQU010735040.1:30072-74892 GCA_032191745.1 Picea mariana
CCATAAGAACGCAGGTTGATAACGGAGTTCGGCACAATGTTTGCCTACGTCTCCGGGCCTTTTTCCTGTGGGGGAGGCTTCTTTATTTCTGCTCAAGTGCTCAAAATTACATCTCAGCAATGCCCAAAGGCTGCAAGACTGATCTGGTCTTCTAGTCACAGATCTCAAGAACCCAGCAAATGAAACGGCATCCAAAACTGATGCTCCAAGCTCCCAGAAACGATCCGACAGCGTTTCCACCTCAAAGGCTTCCCTACAACAAACTGACTTTGGCTTGGCTTTCCAACAGCATAACTCTGCAAAAAAATGACTGTCCCTTGCCTCAAACAGGCCTGGTTTATATAGCAATGAAGTTGTTTTTTCATCCCCAACTTCCTCCAAGAATCTAGCCTCCAAAAATGCCCAATATCCCCCAAAAATGGAGAAAATCAACTAAAATAGGCATATAATCTTTTAAAAATCCACCAAACTATAACAAAAACCCACTTTTTGAATTAAAAATTGGGGATAATCCCCTAATTCCTGCGCGCGCCCTTGATGCTTGGTCGTATGGTCTAAATATAGCCAAGCGCTAGCCCGTAGGCTAAGCGCTAGCCCGTAGGCTAAGCGCTGGCCTCCAGGTCTCGTGGCATAAAGTTGTACTCCCACGCGTTTGAGTCATATGGCATATTACAATGGGACCAAGTCCCGAAAAAAATGGTGGAAGGTGCGCGCTGGTGGTTATGGATAAGGCCCCCGCGCCCATTTTCCTGCTGGTCATGAGTAACAATAAACCAACAATAAACCCGTGGCATAATATGCATAAAGTGTTTTTTTTTAATATGGCATATCCAAACCATATTACATATGGTTTTATAACAATAATACCACAACGTGGCATATCAATCCCTTTTTAAATGGGTATTTTGTCCACTTTATTAAAATATTCGTGGCTTATCCACTTTAATAACCACAACATATAAAATAACCATATTTTAATATATAATTCATCCTTGAATTTTATTAACTTGCCATATTTTACCAATCTCATCATGCCATGTGTTGTTATGGATTGGTCCATGTAGAAACCAGTCAGATGTTAAGTGTCCACACAAAACTTTGCCACTTGTCACCTATGCAACCTGCCATGTGTCACTTCCTAAATGCGCCACGTGTCCTTTGACCAGTTGACTTTTTTCCTACTTATGCAAAACTTCCAAATGCGATAACTTTCACATACGAAGCCTGTTTTGACGAAGTAAATATACCGTCGGAATCAGGAAGACGAGCCGGACGCAATGGCATAGGTTTCAGCGCATTCCGAGCACTTTCATTTTTGAGCATTTTTCAAGCCCGATCAGGCTTCTAGATCTGTTTTCAGATCAATTGTTGAACGAGAGAAGTCGGAAGGAATTTGGTTCTTAACAACCTCACACCTTACCTTGATCCGACGATTGTGCAAGGTCTTATCTTGTCCCGAACAGATCTCATCCACTCTCCTTCAAAAAAATATATTTGTCTCTTTGGGGACTTACCCTCATTGTCCCTCCTTGAGCTTTTGTCAACTGAATGACTTGAACTCGGGTACACACCCTATGCTTCCCTTATGATCTTTGTCCAATCAAAGGACTCAGACTACTAGTGCAAACTTTGTGCTTTCTCTCCTGAGATTAGAACTTCTTCAAGTTCAAAGCAGATTGACCCTTTTCTCCTTCGTATAACTCCTTGTTCCCTCCTGGAACTAGCATTCTTTCTCATGACCTTGACCAACTCTTAACTTAAATGTTGGATTTCATACTCTTTACACTTACCCCTTGAGGATTGAACTTCAAAGACTCACATGCACACTCCTTGTGCTTACTCTATGCACACCTCCACTAGCCTTCTCTTGAGATTTTACACTTCTCTGAGTGTAGGCATACTCCTTGCACTCACTCTATGCACTCTTTGCACTATACCTTCTGAGATTATGACCTGTTATGATGTTCCCACCTAGCATGCTCTTGCTGAACTCAAAAATTATTTCTTGCGCACTCCTTGCGATGGCTTCTCAGAGTGTTCTAACAAATTAGGTATGCACTCCTTGCACTATCCTTGAGAGCCCAAAACACTCTTAAAATCACACAAATAGGGGATTCTATATATTCCTACAAGGGGAACATTCAAATACTCATAACATTGATAAATATGCACAGAAAGAATTCAAAAAACACATAGTAAACACATGCTTATTCGCCGAATACACACACAGAGAATCACATGCAGGGAAATATTGTTTTGTATTAAATCTGAATGCTTTTTACAATAGGTTACAGGACTGGACCGCAACAGAGTTTCAATTATTTATCTCCTCTCCTCTCTTCTCTTTTCTTTCACTTCTGATTATCTTCTCTCTAATTCTCTAATATTTTTTAATCTCGATACATTGATCTATTTACAAAAGAGTGACTTCGTGTGCCTTCCTCACCCACTCACATTAAATTACCATTAATTCATATTTAGTCTGAAATGGATCTAGAATCATCTACCTGTCATCCATTAAAAGATACATACATGAAACCATACAAAATACAATGACCCAACCCTCCTCAAGCCTTACAATATTTAATTACATTAAATTTTATATTTAAACTCAAAACGAGAAGGTTGGCACTTCTCTCTCCTTGGTATTTTCTCCCTCCTATTGCATTGTTACGCTAGCTGCTAACACATTGCTGATGATTTTGAATCATACTCCTCTACTGAAAAAATCAAGATATCTTTCTCACGGCTCCTATTCTACTGCTATTGATATCCTCCAAGATCCCAAAATCTCCTCTAGAGTTGTCCATCTACTCATCTTCCTTTCTATTGATGTCATCTTCCTGCTGCTGCGGGATCTCCTCCTGCTTTCCAAAATTTATGTTGTAGGGATATATTTATCTTTCCATTGCAATATCTTATTTTCATCCTCCCCCTGTTGTTGACTATCTCCTTTGTTGACTTCAACATCAGTCTCCTTATCTCTTGAATGTCCTTATGCATCTTGTCCATGGGTTGGCTCCTCTCCTGTAGTCTTCTCTGTTGTTGCATCTCGTCCTCTTGATCAATCTGTGAATTGACTTGTTGGATGATCCTTCTTTGGGTTATTTATCCTTCTCCTAGGGATTCCAACTCTTCATACATATTAAAGGGAAAATCATCCTAATCTCCCATGCTAACTTCATCTCCTATAGCATTGGCTTGCCACACCACTGTAGAGTCCAAATTTGCAGCAATATTACTGAGTTGTTGCTCAGCCATCTCCTCTCACAGTTTTATGTTTACAAATTCATCTATATCTCTATCATCTCCTTGAGTTGGCATAAGTCAAACTTCATCTATATTCTTCTCATACTGAAATTCTTCTCCCCTCAGCATGACTGTCTCCTTCTGCCAGTCTTCCTCTATCTCTAGATTGTCTAACCGATCCTCCAATAGATTCAAATCTTCCTACCATTGAGAGAGTATGAAACTCAAATGATCCTCCTAAACATTCCCTTAGATCACAAATGTGTGGGACTCCTCATATTTCATCTCTTAGGAAGATGTCAGTATCTACTCCTTCTCATTGTCCATGATAGTCTCTGCTATTTTTCTTTCTTCTTCTGCACTTACATCTGCAACACATAAACTATTAGTTTTAAAAACATTTGGCCCAATGGCCTCTTCCTTGGATTCCTCCTGCATCACCTCCTCAAGTGAAACACATGCACTGGCCTCTGCTGGGATTCTTTGTAGAAATAGACTAATTCCCCCAATGATCAGAATTCACCTACGGTCTTCCTCCTTGAGAGTTGATGTATTCAAATTTGAATCATCTTCATTCATATGGTCTACAATCCCACATGAATCTTCATGTTGATGATGCTTGTCTCCTTCCTCTTCCTCCTTCTCTTGTATCAACACTCCTTGCTAATCTAAACTCCCCTCTAAGTTCCTGAGACTCTCAAATAGTCTAATCTCCTATTTTCCCCCCTGGAAACATGAATTTTCATTTCTTCCCTCTCGTAAGCATTTGAGATCTTAAACTAATCTCTTCTCACTACCCTCCTAGCAATCTATGATATCTCTAGTTGATCTCCCTTCCTCATCGAGGATTTCTCCATATTTTGGTTTATAGATGTAAACCATTTTCTCCTCTATGTTTCTGAGATTTTCAAATTTGTTCAACCACCTCCTCAACATATGCTTTTACTTATTGGCAATCAACTACTAGATAGAAAACTTCATATTCCTCTTCATGGGACACTCATACCTCCAACTCGCTTTCTCACCTTGTTGTATGTTTTACCGTTTCAACGTCAATCTGTTGAGCTCCTCTCTAGTTTCCTTGAGTTCTTTTTTGATATCCTCTCTACTCATATTTTTATGGTCTCCTCTTGGACCTTGTCTATGTCCTTTAGTAAACATTTTCTCCTCTCCTCAATGAGCTTCCACTTTCTCAATGTGAGCTACAGTCGGCCTTTTCCAAGATCTCCTTGTTTATCCTATTGTTCACATGTTGGAACCTTCTCTGAGATTTTACACTCCCATTGAGTGTAGGCACACACCTTGTGCTCTCTCCTTCTCCTGAGAACTCCTTGCTCTCTAGTTTTTTTACTCCAACTGATCATCTTAAGAGCTCCATAGGCTCTTCTCTTCTCCAAGAACACAACTGGTCCTTCTCTTTCATCCCACCTGGTTGTCTTCCCACCTGTTGCACACTTGCAAATAGTTCTTCACATAGAGAGTCAATACTCTATCTTATCCTCCTATGCCTGTTATCTGTAGAAAAAAATCATCTCTGATACCACTTGATGAAAACCCAACCCCTCCTCTAGGTTCGTGCGACCTCCTTGTCTAGGATAATTCTACGTCGGAGATGAATTATCTCTTGAATCCCTACTATATCCTCTCTTAATTTACATAGGCCCCTTTGATTTCTCCTTGGTTGCAGGTCTGTACAAATCTGAACCCCAAGGGGTCCTTCTCTAAGCTCCTTTATCCTTAAAATCATATTTAGGGCGCTAGCCCCTTAACTTCAGCCAAAAATATCATGTGACTAAGGGCTAGGACCAAGGTATTATCCACAATATGCTTATCTGAAGATTTGGGGCTTCGACACTCCGTTACTTCGTGATTCAGGATTTTTAACCACAAAACATGCTAATTCCTCTGAACATCGAACTGGAAAACTCTCAGACTAGCCTACGCTTTGTGACTCCAACAATCTGGAGATTTGAGCTTTGGAGGATCTACCAACATAATGAAAAAAATCACCCTAACTCCGAACAAGTGAAATACTCTGGCATTCTCCAGCTTGAGAGCTTTGGGCTTCGAAGGATCTTACAACACAACACTACAATCCCTCCTAACGCTGAAGTTGCAAACTCCTAGAGGGCCCAAAGATCAACGGTCCACACCTCTCCAATAGCCAATTGATCTAATCTACTTCAAAACTCCAGACTTTGGGAGTTCTAAGACTCCAAAACACATTGTCTCCTGAATTTTTGAATGCCAAAATTTCATACACTCGTTAAATCTGTTAACATGTGTCCCCAACGATCAATGGTCAAGATTCACTACGGATTTCAGGACTTTGGGATATTTTCCTCCTGGAAACACAGGAACTCATTTCTCCTAGAGTGCCAAATCTTCGAATTGTCCCGAGATCTACGACTCACACTCACCTTCACATAGATATGACGGTTAGGATCTAATCATTTCCACAAAAATCCTCCTCCTATTATGGACTTGATATGATAGCCCATATCTATGCTCAACTAATCCAATGGCTAGAACTCTTCCTATGATCTATGGTATAGATTCACTTCGGGATTTCAGAGGTTATAGGATTTTCCCTCCTTTACAACAAAGCCTTAAAAATTATCGAAGCAGTGAAGTGCAAAGGAATTTGGTTCTTAACGATCATGCACCTTACCTTGGTCTGAAGGTTGTGTAGGGTCTTGTATTCTCCCGAATATATCTTGTCCTCTCTCCTTCAAACAAAGATATTTCTCTCTTTGGGGACTTACCCTTGTTATCCCTACTTAAAATTTTGTCAGCTGAATGACTTGAACTCAGGCACACACCCGGTGCTTCCTTCTTGAGCTTTGTGCAGTCAAAGGATTCAGAACTCTGGCACACATTTTGTTCTTTCTCTCCTGAGCTTGGAACTTCTTCAACTTCAAAGAAGATTTACCCTTTTCCCCTTCAGATAACTCTTTTTTCCCTTCTATCACTCATGCCCTTTCTCCTGAGCTTGACCAACACTTAAATGAAATGTTGTCTTTTGTACTCTTTACACTTATCTCCTAAGTCTTGAACTTCAAATACTCACATGCGCATTCCTTGTGCTTATTCTGTTCACACTTGCACTGGCCTTCTCTTGAGATTTTACACTACTCTGAGTGTAGGCACACTCGTTTCACTCGCTCTGTAGACTCCTTGCACTATCCCTTCTTATATTATGACCTTTTCTAGTGTGCCCTCTTGGCACGCTCTTACTGAACTCGAAATTGAGTTCTTACACACTCCTTGCATTGGATTCTCATAGTTTTATAACAACTCTAGTGTGCACTCCTTGCATTAGCCTTGAGATCCCAGAACACTCAGAAACTCACACAGATAGGAGATTCTATATATTCCCGCAAAGGGAAAATTTAAACACTCATAGCATTCATAAATATGCACATAAATAATTCAGAAAACACACAGTAAACACATGCTCATTCACAAAATACACACACATAGAATCACATGTAGGGAAATATGATTTTGTATTAAATCTAAATGATTTTTACAATAGGTTATAGGACTGGACTGCAATAGAGTCTTCGTTCTTTCTCTCATCTCCTCTCTTCTCTTTTCTTTCTCTTCTCATGAGCTTCTCTCTAATTCTCTAATCTTTTTTAATCTCAATACATTAATATTTTTACAAAATAGGGGCCTCTCGAGCCTTCCTCACCTACTGACATTAAATTACCATTAATTCACATCTAGTCTGAATCAGATCTAGAATCACCTACCTATCAGCCATTAAAGGTGACGTACATGTAGCCTTACACAATACAATGGATCATCCCTCCTTGATCCTTACAATATTAAATTACATTAAATTTTAGATTTAAACTCAAAATGAGAAGGTTTATGCTTCTCTCTCCTTGGGATTTTCTCCCTCCTAGTGCGATGTTGCACTAGTTGCTGGTGTGTTGCTGATGTTCCTACATCACATTTCCTTGCTAATGATAACACCAACAAAATTATAAAACTTTAAAGTTTTTGAACCTTCTAAAAAATTACTCATAGCCATGGCCAAAACATTACAAATTTATGGAAATCAACAAAAAATCAAAAGAGCCCTAACCTCATCATCAGATTTTACTCCTATCGAACTTAACTGGATAGAAACAGTTTAAAACCCATTTAAATGACCGACAATAGAACCATATTCTAATGTTTTCATATTAAATAAATTATTCATAAAGAATACCTCACTGAGGTTGATGGTATTTCATAGAGTTTAGTCAATTCCTTCATCAGATCTTCCATTTTATTTTTTTTGGAATGTTGAAATCAATTTATTTTTCTAGGAACAATTATATTTTTCCTACTTCATTTCTTTCAAGAACCTCCCATTCTTCATCCTGCATAGTCATTTCCTTCTTTGATATTTCACCTAATGGTAACAATTTTGTTTTTGATGTAGATTGTCCTCCATTTGCATCTTCCACAGGTGGTGGTTTTAGGCATTAAACCTCTTGACCCTAAAATTGTATTCTTTCATCGTTTCTCCCACTCGAACTAGGAACCATTCTTTCTTGCGAGTATATCAACCAAATAGACTTTCGGATCGGACATGATTTGTTAGGAATATGACCATGGATCAATAAAACAAAAAAAAATAAAAATCAATACAGAAATAAAACATAGAAGAACATTGATTTGGATTTAGGAGCGAAACAAATTGATTAACAAAATGAATGCAATAAACACAAAGATATAGATAAAAACACATATATCTAGTGAACAATGTCTTCTATTGAATAAATGAAATAGGATGAAAATGTAAAACTGTAGAACTGAAATGACTTTCTCGAATGGTGGTATCCATCTATGAGAAGAGATGTGGTTGTTACATGCATCCATCTGAGAAAAATGATTACAATGAGGCTCTAGAGGAATTTTTAACATTACTCATGAATTCCAAAACCCTAGACATACAAAAACCTATCTCTAGGAGGTGAAATTTCAAAAGTCATGTGGGCCCCAATGGGTAAGTTTGTACCTCAACTTATTGATGTCATATATTTTGCATACGACCTTTGTTTTAGGCATGTGATATCCCGTTGGAAAGTTATTTTCGAGAAATACACATTACACTGTCAAACTATAACTCTATCGATAGTTTGATTGTGGCAATCCAAAAAAACATTGTTTAGGGCCCCAAAATGGAATTGGAAGTACAAAAATATGTGTTGACATGAAAACATCCAAAATAAGCCAGTTGGATTAGGCAGGAGGCCACCGGTCTCCACCTAGAACATTTGTAGGGATTCAAACAACCCCAGAAGTGTAGAACCCACAATTACAAAAAATTACAAAAGAACGTGTTGAACTAAAAACTGTCAAGAGGAGCTGGGTTGAAATAGATGGGTGGCCACCAATAGCCACCTAGATCAGTGCTCTCCCCTTAGGAAGCAATGGTATCCATTGCATTGAATTCCCCATCAGGTGAGGAGACTTATACTAAACTTGGCCTCGGGTGAGCCACTTGCCTTAGTGTAGAAGATTCCCTGCCTTGACAACCCAATAAAGATGGATACTCTGTTGGCAAGTGACCTTGACCTGTGTATCCACTATCTAATCAATGGATTCATGTTCCATGTAGTGAGGGTTGACCTCTATTAGTGTCAGCTATTCTGCAATCTCTGAGGTGTCCAATAATGGTGGAAAATATGGTCGAAGGAGGTTCACATTTAACATTGTGTGAAAGCCAAGGAGGGTGGAGTGTAAGGCCCGTAGTGAAGTGGGAGGAGATTTTGATGGGGCCCTATAAGATTCTATTTCTGCAAATGTAACCATACCTTGTATCCCACCTGAAACTGGTGTGGTACCCTATGTTGATCATTGAGCTTCTTGTACTTAGCATTGGATTTCTTCAAAATCTCGTGGACCTGTTGGAGGATGTGCTATATCTGTTCAATGAATCTAGTGGATTTCTTGGTCTCTGACTAGATATGGGAAGAGTATGTCTATGTGGTTGCAATAGGTAGTGCAACAACAAAGGGACCTAAGGGTTGGAATCCCATCCCCACCTAAAATGGGCTATGTCTAGTGGAGCTATGGAGAGCCTTTTTGTAACTGTGTTGAACATTGACAACACTCTCATCCCATGTACGCATATGATTAGAGTTGTAAATGAACAGGATTTGCACAATAATATGATTGATGACCTCTGTTTTTCCATCGGTTTGGGGGTGGAAAGCAGAGGATTTAGTGAGCTTAGTGTCCATTAGTGACTAGAGACTCGAACAAAATGTGTTGAGGAACCTATTGTGCCGGTCAGAGATGATGGTCTGTGGTATCCAAAAATGGACCCACACTCTTTTGAAGAAGAGATTGGAAATATCTGTCGTTGTGATATTGTTCTTATATGATGTGAGGATGGCCATCTTCGAAAACTGATCAACTAAAACAAATATACAATCATTTCCTTTCTTGGTGTATAGAAGGCTAAACATGTAATCCATTAAGATGGATTCCCAATGCTTCTCGGGAGTATGAAGAGGGGTGTATAAGCCTTGTTTCTTGATAGAGAGCTTGGAAATGGCACAAGAAGTGAAAGATCTGATATACTAGTTGACGCCTTGTCGAAGTTTTGGCCAATAAAAATGTTTATGTAGAATGACCACAATTTTCTCCATGCCAAAATGTCCTGCTTTTTGGATGTAGTGAATTTTCAAAATTAGTTTTGCATGCTCGCTTGCAGGAACACAAAGATGGCCTAGATGGCATAACAGTTTGTCTTGAATGTGAAAATCGATGACATTCACGCCTGTACCAAAGAGATAATAGGTGGTGGAGAAGTCTCGATATTGTTGATAAAGTTGGGGCCACTCAGATTCCTCATGTCTAATGGAATGGAGCACGGTGGTGAGTTTAGCCAGCGAAGGTCGATTGAGGTAGTTAGTGACACAATTTGTGCTCCCTGTTTTATACTTGATGTTGAGATGGAACTAATGCAGGTAGGTGGACGACTTCTGATGGCAGTCATTCTGCAACTTCCCCTGTGTCTGTATGAACTTTAGAGGCTTGTGATCAGTGTGGATGATTGTCTCATTTCCCATAATGTAATGTTTCCATTGACAACAGGCTTGTAGAATGTAATACATTTCCTTATCACAGGTGGGGTATTTCCATAAATATATGAGAGTGTATCACTATGGTATGCCACTGGATGGCTGTGTTGATTCAGAAATGCACCTACAACATAGTTAGATGCATCAGTCTCGATATCGAACAATTGTTGTAGATCGATAAAGGAGAGTACTTAATCTGACCACATTCAATGCTTCAAATCATCAATTGCTCATTGTTGTTCCTTCCCCACACAAAATTTTCCTTTCCACCGCCCTTGGTCACTTGGCTGAGGGCCCATGCAATATGGGACAATCCCAACACAAACCATTAGTAGAAGTTAGCCATTCCCAAGAAGCTATGAATATCAGTTAGTGTGGTAGGGTCTGGCCAGTCACAGATGAATTGGATCTTAGCTGGATCAACATGCACCCCATACTCATAAATAATGTAGCCCAATTATTGGACCTTGTTCATGACAAAGGAGCATTTTTCCAAGTTCTCATATAGCTTGTGTTGTCGCAGAGTGCTCTAAATATATTGAATATGTTGCATGTTCTCCTCCCAAGTTCTATTGAAGATGAGGATGTCATACAAACATACCACCACATAAGAGTTGGTGCATGGTCTCAATACATCATCCATCAACCTCATGAAAGTGGCTGGTGCATTTTTTAAGCCAAAGGGCATGACCAACCATTCGAAGGGACATTCTTTAGATTTGAAACTTTTCTTCCATACATCAGTTGGTTCGATGTGAACCTGGTGGTAGCTAGAATTTAGATTAATCTTTCTATAGAACTTTTCCCCCTTAAGTTGGTCAAGAAGGTCATCAATTCTGGGAATTGGGTACCAGTTCCTGAATGTGATTTTTTTTAATGCTCTAGAATTAATGCAAAGCCACCAAGTTTCATCCTTCTTCTACAATAGTACAATCGGGCTTCCACAAGGGGAGGATTTGGGTCTGGTGTGCCCCTTTTGAAGAAGATCTTGGATTTGATGCTTGATTTCATCATTTTCCATTAGCGAGTGATGATAGACTGGTCCATTAGGAAGAGATGCACCAGGGGTTGTATCAATTGGATGCTTGACTTGGCAGCGCATCGGTATCTCAGTGGGTGAGGAGAAGATGTCTATGTACTCTTCCATGATCCCATACACTTGCTTCTGCTAAAAAGAGAGGCTCTGTGTAGAGGCCACATATGTGGTGATGGCTTTCTTCTTGTTGTGAGAATGGATCACAAAGAAGACAAACTTCTTGGTCTATGAAATTACCTTACTGCATTGCTTAGAAGAGATTAAAGAAATATTGGTAGGCGATGCTACCTCTGGTATCCTATACAATTGTCTACCCAAAGTAATAATAACACTGGGGGTCTAGACTGATACACAACATGACACTTCCACAAATATGGATGTCATGAAATAAAATCACAAACTTCAAGGGGAGAAATATCACAAAATACCTCACCTTTGAAAGGCTTGATGCCGTAGGGAAAATGACACTATTGGATGACACAAAGATTTCTTCCTTGGTAAAGCCAACTGATGGTGTAGTGATACGGGTTAGGTGTAGTTGATAGTTCCAACCACTTGACGACCTATGTTGAGATCAGTTTCTTTTGACTGCCACTATCGACAATGAAATGAAGTGTAGCCCCTTTTACCCACATCTATGAGTGAAAGAGGTGTTGCCCTTCTTTTGGTTCTTCTGGTTCGCTTAGTTGGACTTTGGTGGTAGCGACAGTGGCACTGAGTTCAACATCAATAATCTGCTTCCCTCCTTCTAGATTTGACTTGGAGTCAAAATCGACCTCTGAATTAGAAGCCTTCAACTCATCCATGAGTGACTGCTTAGAGTGACATTCTTCTATTTTGTGCCAAGGGATTTTATGGTATTCACACCATTTTCCTGTGTCCTCCTTCGAATTCTAATGATTGGCCCTCTTATTTTGCGTCTTGGACTAGTTGTCCTGAGAGTGGCCATATTTTCTTTGTCGTTTGTTGTGTGGGTTGGGGCCCCCTTTTTCCTGCTTCTTCTATGAGGATTTTGGAGATCCAAACTCTCTCTACTTCTTCTTAAATTTATGCTCGATATTGAAAGCATATCTATAAGATGTACCCAATGATGTGATGTCCAAATACTCCATTTTTGTTTGAATTTATCTATGCAAACAACCGCAGTATTTGATCACCAGATGTCGCTCAGAGTCTTTGATACCCAATTTGGTGTATAGGGTATGGAAAATATTGGTGAAATCTGGTACTGTCTGGTCCCTTTCCTGATGTAGGGTGGTCCATCTAGTGTACTGGTCCTTGTATCTTCGAATAGGGTAGTATTGTTCAAGGAATCCCATATAGGGGAGACCGCAAATATTGAAGATTCCTCTATGGCCCTTTGCTAAGATTAAGTATCCCACCAGTCCTTAACATGGGCGATAGACTTGAGGACTGCAAAAGAAATCTTTTCCCTATCGAAAAAATTGTAGATTGAAAATTACCCTTCGAGCAGATTCAAAGATTTATGTACATCATCTGCATCTATCAGTCCTTCAAATAATGGAATATCAAAATTTAATTCTACCTTGAAGTGGTTGCATGGTCGCTTGATGAATATGCTTCTCATGTCACCTATGGCAAGCTTCTGAAGGATCTATGTAAAGTTTTCCATCATTTCATTTCTTTGTCTCGCAAGGGCTTCCTTGAGCAAGATTTTAAAAGGATCTCCTACTCCATCATATTTATTTTTTTCCCCCATGGGTTGTTGTTAGGCTTGGCGTGACTGATATTGAAAATTTTCAACTCGTTCAAGTCCCAACTTCTTGTACCTAGATCTTGTCGGGGACACACACGAAGAAAAATACATGAAGAGAAGACTGCTCTGATACCACTGATCCAAATTTAGGAGCATAACAAATTGATTAAAAATCTAAATGCAATAGACACAAAGATACAAAGAACAACACAGATATCTAGTGAACAATATCTTTTATTGAATAAATGAAATAGGATGAAACTGTAAAAATGCAAAACTGAAACAACTTGCTCAAATGGTAGTAACTATCTCTAAGAAGAGATGTGGTTGTTATGCACATATGTTTGAGCATAATTATTACAATGAGGCTCCAAATGCCTTTTTCACATTACTCATGAACGCCACAACCCTAGACATCCAAAAACATAACCCTAGGAGGTGAAACACCAAAAGTCAGGTGGGCCCCGATGGGTATGTTGGTACCTCAACTTCAGGAGGTCGTAACTTTTTCATACGACCTTTGTTTTAGGTGAGTGATATCCCATTGGAAAGGTCTCTTCTATAACGACACATTGCGCCATCAAAATCTGACTCTGTCTATAGTTTGTCTGTGGAAAGCCAAAAAAAACAATATTTAGGGCCCCAAAACGAACCTGGAATTACAGAAAGATGTGCTGACACGAAAAAATCCAAAATACATTAGTTGGATTAGGTGGGAGGTCGTCAGTCTCCACCAGGAATATGTGTAGGGCTTCAGAGCGCCTCAGAAGTGTAGAACCTAGAATTACAAAGAAGGACAGAAGAATGTGTTGAACTATAAATTGTCAAGAGGAGCTAGTTGGAATAGGTGGGTCGCCACCAATATCCACCTGGATCAAACACAATCCAAGGGAGAAATTGATATACGTAGTTCGCCTAATATAGGCTACATCCACTAAAAAAAATCAGTCCTTTATTTATTATGTCCACGAAAAATGAAGGGATAACACCTACAATACATTCAATGCAACCTCCTCTTCACTCCCTCATAGTCTCCTCTCTTAATCATAATACTCTCTCTCTCTCTCTCTCTCTCTCTCTCTCTCTCTCATTATTTAGCTTCACCATTACCATACAATATATAGGATTCCATGACATCCAAAATCGTAATCCATTGAACTGAATTAGCTTACAACCTTAATTCCTTAATAGGAATTAGAAAGCCATGGGCAAAAAACCCATGTGCCAAAACCACCCAAAAAATATGAAAAAAAATACCCAAATCATTTTTCGTTGAGACCCTTAGATAGGGGGGATTGTAGCCCCTGCCGTGCTCGATGCAATGTAATGACGATTTGGGATAATCATGAAAATAATATACCCAATAGACCATATAAGACACCTACAAGGACCAAAAGAAATGATAAATTATATCCCACCTCCGTTGCATTGTAAAATCATGTTGAGTTTAATGTCCATCCTAACACTATGCTTAGAGAAATGGAGAAGTGAATGGCATAATATTGAGCAATTCAATGTTATTCCCATCTCATCCACCTTAATTTGAAATTCCTCTTGTCATCGAACTCCGAAGACATGCCAATTCTAAAGTTTAGAAGGAAACGATTCATGGGAGAGAAAATAAGGGAGGAATCCCCTCATTTACACTCAACATTCCATGATTTACTCTGAGACAAGATAAGGAAGGAACCCCCTCATTTAGACTCAACATTCGATGATTTAAGAAAACTCCTTCATTTAGACTCAACATTCGATGATTTAAGAAAACACCTTCATTTGTCATGGATTCCACCAAGCCATTTAAATATCTTAGAGCCTGATAATACTTAATTGATTCATAACTCCCTTCGAGCCACATAATTGTTTGAATATCATCTTAATGAGACTTGTCTTCCTAGTGATAAATCGATCTCACATTTGACGAATTATGATTGAAGCATATCCAATTGCAATAAAAAAAAAAATTATCCCTTTTTATTAGAAAATATTAAACCCTTAAAACAAGGTCAATGCATCCTCTTGGTTATTGATGGACTATCCTAAAACCAAAAGTTTAATTCACTATTTCCTTCGGGGTTAAAGACAACCCCTATGCACTTTCTACACTCTACGTGTCAAGCTTTTCCGCTTGATAAAGCAATGTCTACATCCATAATGATGGTCATCATAATATCTAATTTCTCTTTTACTACTCCAATAGAAAGAATGTTTCTCTTTTATAAACAATTTCTTGATATACATGTCTTCTTGCAGAGTTATGTTATTAAGAAGATTATAAATAGAAGCAATATGTAATATTTGAAAATAAGAAGCAATATGTAAATTATAAATAAGCAGCAATATGTAATAATGTTATTTAGTTATTTAATTAAAAGAATAAAAAAAATTATTTAAAAATAAGAAGATTAATTCATAAATAAAGGTATTAAGTTATATAATTAAAAAAAATAAAAAATAATATTTAAAAATAAGAAGATTATAAATAGAAGCAATATGTATAACATGTATAATGACATATTAGTATGGTCATGTAATTAAATTTAATTTGAATAAAACTAAGTAATATTATAAATAATTTTTAATATTATTCATTTCATTATTAGTATGAGCATGCAGTTAAATTTAATTAGAATAAAACTAAGTAATCTTATAAATAATTTTTAATATTATTATTTTCATTAGCTTAGAAGGATTATCAAGTGAAATCAATATACATTAACAATATTTAAAATGTATATAGAAAAAGAATTTATAAGACATCATGTTTTTATAGTATTTCTTTTTTATAATCATGTAATTAATTTAATTAGAATAAAATAAATAATATTACAAATAATTTTTAATATTATTCACTTCATTAAAATAGTATCAATATACATTAACAATATCTAAAATGTATATAGAAGAATAATTTATAAGACATCAAGTTTTTATAATATTTCTTTTATATGATCATGTAATTAATTTAATTAAAATAAAATAAGTAATATTACAAATAATTTTTAATATTATTCACTTCGTTAGAATGGTTTTAGGTAAAAGGACTATCTTGCGAAATCTATATACAAGAACAACATTTGAAGTGTATATACAAGAATAATTTATAAGATGTCAAAGTTTTTATATTATTGGTTTTATATAATTTTATAGAAAATGTGATTTGGTTTCTTCTTCTTCCACACTTTAATATCTTGCATGAATTTTTTGTTATTGTTATTTATTATACTTGGGATTCTATTATAAAATAGAATAAGTTTATTTCCTAAATAATAGCATCTTTATAAGCCATGATAATTATATATAATATTTATACAAAATATGTAAAAGGATAAATTAAAAAAGAAAAAACTTAAATTCTATATTCAGTATGAATATTATTATATTTAGTCTGAATGAAGCTGAATGGATGAATTTCTTAGTAAATTTTGCTATGAATATTATTATATTTAGTCTAAATGAAGTTGAATGGATGAATTTCTTAGTAAATTTTGCTTAGTATCAGTACTACTTAGTAAATTCTTATAAATATTCCTTAATAATATTAGAATTTAAGAATTTTAATATTATAAGCATTACTAAGTATTCTCAGAATACTTAGTAAATATTTATTCAGCTTAAGTATTCTCTTTCTAAGTTAGACTGACTTTTGAAAAGACAAGCAAATCCAAAGAGATAACTATATCTAAGTAAGTTATACCTAAGTAAATTATATCTAGGCTAGAGATAATGACCTGGTGGGGCCTGGGAAAACTACCTGATAGAAAGAGACCTGGGGATTCATCCCTCTCCCTGTCAATCAGTAGGTCTCAGTCGAGGTTACTCACTTAAGCTCACTCCTCTCCCTCAAACTCCTCTTAATCTTAAGGTTACTCTCTTAAGGTGAAAGAGAACGAACCAAACCCAGTGCAGTGTGAGCGCGAACGCCTCCGAGCCATAGCGGTAGAGAACCCCTTCCTTAGTAAATGAATGGTCCAAAGGAGAGAGATGAGAGACAGCATAGAATATGTGTGTGAGGGGTGAGCCACCCCAACATTGGGGGTTGGAGCTTCAATATTTTCTATAGAGTATGGCTAAATCATTTCTCTTGAGATGGGATGATATAGAGATTCAATAGAGGATGACTCCCAATGAATAGACTCGACATGCTTGCATGATCCAATATTGAATTCAACCACTCCACCGCTCCACCATGACTCTGAAATTCATTCCCAAAGTGGATAAATGCTTCTCCTCCATGGGTAGGAGGCATAGAAGCACCTTAGTATCTTTTTCGGGCACTGACCACTCTTTGTAATGTAGTAATGTGGTCATGGCTGCTCTAGTCTAATCCTCCCCTGGTAATGACTCCGGGCAATGGATCTAGTGAATGCATTCTCTTTCTTGTCTCTCTAGTTACTGAAAGAATACGAGCTCTTAGCAAAGGAAGTAAGAGGAAAGTGCCTTAAAATCCTCATATACTTATTTCTCTGGGGGGCGGGTCACAAAAGAGATTAAAAGAGTTATGGCTTGCTTATTCCCTTGGTTGTCTTTATGCACTTATCTCCTAATTTACTTATATGGTAGGGGGTGGGTGGGTATAGACATAATTGGATTATTTAAAACGTTGTTTTGTCTAGAAAAAAAGCATTCCTCGAAAACAGGTTATAAATCTTTTATCAACGAATCAACTAGTCATCGTCCTGCTTGATTGATTATTTTTTAAGGGTTGGAAGAGAGAAATTCTGGATCGAGTGAGCGTGTTCTAGACCGATTGAACATGTTTCTTTTATTCATTCATTGGTGGACCTCATACAATCTTCTTTTGGGATGAACTTGGAATTCTCAAAGTTTTTTGAGCATCCAAGCAAGTTTGTAAAGCAGAAGGGGTGGAAAACATAAGTTCAGAACGATAGATGAACCTTATCTCGCCTACCTAAAATACCAGACATTTTCCACCTAATAATCTGAGAAATGTACCAAAAAAGCAATCGTAGATTTTCCCTATGGTTCTTATGGACATGGGAACCTAGAGGTTTAGATATTTCCCACTGAAGACTCAACATGAACTGCTTGCACTCTTGATTCGGTGAGGGAACAAAAAGATTAGCTGGTTCGGAATGGAATGAATGGGACCAAAAGAAACAAAAGGGATGAGCGGGCTTCAGGCAGTCCACAACCTCACTATCTTTATTTGTTGGAATTCGTTGGAAATGGAGGAAGAAACTAAAAAAATTAGGTATGGGTAGGACAATTCTCGATGGAGATAGAGTTTTGCATGTTCCTATAAAGGAAGGAGGAAAGGGCACTCATAACTAGGGTTGACCCACATGCATATATGATTCTGTAGACTCGATTGCTTCATGGAACTACTATAGTAGATTAATTTGTGTATAGATAGTGATCGCTTCTAGATAGCGATCGTTTGGTGCTCAATAAATATCCTGCAGTGATAAATAGAATCCCCACACAGGGGAGGGTGGGAAGATTCAGTAATTGAATTTCGGTATCTTTTGACTTCTGAGGGCAATACGATGCAGGGCGTACGAGGGGGAAGGACCAAACAAACTGATGAAGTGAAAGTTTTAGTTGATGTAACTCTAGGAAAATTCCAACAAAAATTGTGAATGGATGAAAGACCAGATCGATGCATCCACCTTAAAATGTTATGCGCCAAGTGAAGAGGAAAAGTGCCCTTCACCTCCAAGTTTCCCTGCATGCACCGACCCCAGTGGAATCAAGTTTATTTTCCTCGAGCGAGTTACGAAGAAAGAATTCAACCCACCTTGAACTAAGGATTCATGAATCTGTGCGGGTTTCTCTCTTTGCGAAAAAGATACACCCAACCAAGTGCATATTATTATGGTGCATCAACGTTCCCTTCAGGGTCGGGTTACCATAGGGTCAGGGTTCGTTATCGAGGTTACCACGGGATTTGGGTGGGAATAAATAGTGGAGCAATATTCTTAATAATATAGAGACTCCTAAGCTAGATTTACTGGCAAGGGAAACAAAACTAGCTTTACAATAGCCCACCAATCGTGAGACCAGGACGGGACTGCACACCTAGCTACAACCATCCAGGACTTCTTCTTAGATACCGAGATGTGATGAATACAAGAAACCTACCAAAAGATGCCACACATAGGCATGATATAGGCAGATGAAGAGGATTAGGCATGCTACCACTTAACCCATTGATTGAACCCCTGCTGAACAATACACTGTATACTTTAACCCATCATCTGAGACCCATAGCTACTACCCAGAGCTTAGACCTTCCATCCATCCTACCATACTAACATACAGATCTTAGACCTGACAGCCAACCCATTATTGTAACGTCCCCAACCACCCATGTCAGGCCATGCTACTCCAGAGAACTCTTTCCTTCTCTTTGCAAAACATACTGTAACATACCCAGCAACCAACTGAGCTATGCCACATAAATTTTTCAAATTGCATGCAATTAAAACATATGCACACAGAGCTATTGCGGAAGATTTACATATAAACGTAAGCAGACATATACATTTCATAAATGCATGGATTCACACTGAAATAATAGTAAATGCATACATGCATCTTATACAGGAAATACTTATAAATATAAACACAGCTATAAACACACATAAGATAAACCCATGAAAATAAACACATGAATAATAATGCAGCATGTAAATTTATCACACAATTGGCACTTATATGGGTAATAATGTCACCAACTACATGCATACCTTCAACGAATCTCCTAGCCTTAGACCACACTACTCATCACTCTCAGCAGTGGGTCACCCCCGAGCTAGGACTAAACTCCACCCGGGTAAAGGGATACCTAACCAGGCTAATGGCTCCTAGACAACAGGAAAGACTTCGTCACGGGTGCTCACTCAACTAACAGCCTATACTCCCTCACTCCCCACATGCCTGTCCCACCCTAGAAAGTGTGCCCCTTCTCTTCTCAATAGTCCTTTGGCTGCCCCACTTCCCTTCCAGGGCTTCAGCAATAGGCCGGATAGGAAGTCTCAAAGCCCTATAGCTCTAGTTTAGCACCCTTAGGAAATCAATTCCCCAACAACTCTCTCACCCAGAGATAAATTTCTCACGATCCTGACAACCCGCCTCTTCAATATCCCACGGGCCTGACAACCCACTTCTTCAGTCTAGCTCCCAAGCTAACCAGCTACACAAACAAGTATGGTTATGGATACCACAGTTTAGATACAATGACAGGAAATATGGAGGAAATATGACTGTGTGAGTGAATTCTCATGGATCCTTGACTAGATGCCTAAATGATGGAAGGAATCATGGGAAAGAATGATGGGAAATATGAGAAAATGAACTAAGTCCCAACAATATGTATGCATGTCCGCAACTTGACACCTATCATGTTGGGAGCTACTCTGGCCCACTTGTCCTCAACTTTGGAACTTAGGATAAAATAATTATCCATACTTTATACTTTAAGAAATATTAATATAATATTCCTTTTTGGCTTAAGATCCCTAGCTTAGCCCTTTTTCCTTAAATTTTAGCCTCGATCCTTTCCCAAACTAGTGGAATTTAGTCCCGCATACTCTTTATCGAGGTCGATCTGCACGCAATGATGTATTTTATATTAATTATGAGATATATACAAAAGTAGGCGCACTGGCCTTTAACATCTAGGCTCTCCGGCCTAATCAAAACATAATCATCCTAGCTTATAATAATTGGCTCACCAGTCAATAAACACAACATGTACACAATGTCTCCCTGGCCTCAATATCATGTGCACTTAAGTTACTGTGCACGATATCCTGGAATGTGCACACTTCATCATTTTACTACGCAGTACATGCATGCAATATGCCATGAAAGGTGCATACAAAAATGATATCAAACAACTCACCAAATTAAGTAAATTTTCATTTACATTAAAATTAGGTTTGACCTAGGGATGTTACAATCTCCTCCCCTTATTTATGCACTGTCCTCAGTGCATCATGTACACATATACACAAAATTTTCAAAAAACCTCAAAAAGATGCAAGTATTCTGTCTACATTGCATCCTCATGCTCCCAAGTAGCATCATCAAGACCATACTAGGTCCATTGGACCTTTACAAGCCCTATGGCTCGATTCCAGAGTTGTTTGATTTTTCAGTCCAAAATGCACACTGGATGCACTTGAAAAGCACCTTCTTGCTCCACCTAAATCACATTCCAATCAATAACATGATTAGCATCAATTATCTATTTCTTGAGCAATGATACATGGAATACATTATGAACAGACATAGATGCAGGCAATGAAATCATATAAGCTACTGGACCAATTCTCTCTAGAATTTCAAATGGCCCACAATAGTGAGCTACCAACTTTGAACAATTTCCCAATGTCAGGGAACTTTTGTTGGCCTTCACTTTCAAGAGTACATGATCACCCACTTTAAATTCCCTGTGATTTCTGCCCTTATCAGCATAGCTTTTTTTCCTATCTTGGGCAGCCTTTAAATTTTCTTTTATTTTAATCATTTTCTCCTCCATTTCCTTGAGAAAATATGGCCCAAACACTGCTCTGTCTGCTGGGTTATCCCATCTTACTGGTGTGTTGCACTTTCTACCATAAAGTGCCTCAAATGGGCTCATCTTTAGAGATGCTTGGTACACATTGTTATAAGCAAACTCTACCAAGTGTAGGTAGTCTTCCCATTTTGATGGTTTATCCATCACATACATCCTCAACATATCTTCAATCACTTGATTCACCCTCTCTATTTGTCCATCTAATTTTGGATGATAAGTTGTACTGAAATTCAAATTTGTTCCAAATCCATTAAATAATCCTTTCCAAAATATTGAGGTAAATTTTGGATCCATGTCAGAAAAAATTGTCTTGGGTACGCCATGTAATCTAGCAATTTATCTCATATAAACATCAACAATGTTGGTTTCCTTGTGAGTGAGCTTAACTAGAATAAAATGGGCATCTTTAGTAAGCTTATCCACCAATACCATGATAGAATCATGATGCTTGTTTGTTATGGGTAGTTTGGTGATGAAATCCATTGTTAAAATTTCATATTTCCACTCAGGAATGGGTAATGGTTCTAGCAAACTAGTTGGGTGTCTATGCTCAGCCTTTACCTTTTGACATTCCAAACATCTGGAAATTAAATCAACAACCTCTTTCTTCATGCCTGACCAATAATATTGGCTTTTGACAGCTGCAATAGTTTTCTGATAACCTCGGTGCCCAACATAAGGCACATTATGCATTCCTCCCAATATCATATTTTTCAATTCCTGGGAATTTGGTACATAAGTTATTCCCCTGTACATTAGAATTTCATCACTATCTAGCTTGTATTCTTCAATTTTCTGTTGGAAACTACCTTGTTGTAATTTTCCCACTAAGTCTTTATATTGCAAATATAATTTTGCAGCCTCTAAAATTTTGGTTTTCAAATCTGATTGGTACATGCTAATGGTTGTAGCATGCATTTCATGCACTCTTCTACTGAATGCATCAGCCACTTTTTTCTCTTTCCCCTTGATATGATTTATATCAAAGTCATATTCACTTAGAAATTCTAACCATCTGTTTTTCCTAGCATTTAGAGTTGGATGATCAAATAAATATTTCAGACCATGATGGTATATTCTTAGCTCAAACCTTTTTCCCATGAGGTAATGTCTCCATTTCCTCAAGGCATGCACTATAGTTTCCAACTTCAAATCATGAGTGGCATACTGTCTTTCATGCTCCTTCAACTTCTTTGATTCATAACATATAACAAACCCATTTTGAGTGAGGACTCCACCAAGTCCTTCTTTACATGCATATGTGCATACAATGAATTCTTCATTTGGGTCTATAATCCTTAGTATTGGAGAACTTGTTAATAGTTGTTTCAAGTGTTGGAAACTATTTTCACAATCTAGTGTCCACTGAAACTTCACACCCTTCTTTTGTAAGTGATTAGGTGTGCAATATTTGAGAATCCTTCAATAAATCTCCTATAGTATCCTACATGACCCATGAATGATCTCACCTCTATCACATTCTTTGGTGCTGACCATTCTCTAATGGATTCTATCCTCTCAGGATCCACTGCTATCCCATCCTTTGAAATGATATGTCCCAAATAATGAATTTGCTTCTCATAAAATGACCACTTGCTTAATTGGAATACAACCGATGCTCCCTTAATACTTGCAACACCATCCTCAAATGATGTTCATTTTCATCCTCTGACTTAGAATATATAATATTGTCATCCAAAAAGACAATGAAAAACTTGTCTAAATATTCTTGGAAAACACCATTCATTAAGCCCATGAAAACAACTGGAGCATTTGACAACCCAAATGGCACCACTGTGAACTCATAATGACCATACCTTGTCCTGAAGGAGGTCCTATTGATATCTTCCTCTTTAATCCTTACCTGATGGTGTCCTGACCTGAGATCTATCTTTGAAAATATCCTTGCATATTTCAATTGATCAAAGAGATCATCAATCCTTAGCAGAGGATACTTGTTCTTCACAATTACCTTATTCAACTGTCTGAAATCAATGCACGACCTTAATGTTCCATCTTTCTTCTTCATGAACAAGACTGGGGCACCCCAAGGTGACACACTTGGGCATATATACCCCTTCTTCAGAAGTTCTTCAAGCTGCATTTGCAACCGCTTTAGCTCTGGTGTACTCATTTTGTAAGGAGTATTTGACATTGGAGTTGCTCCGGGCATTAGATTTATAGAGAAATCAATGTCTGTCTTTGGGGGTAGTCCTGGTACCTCCTTGAATACATCATCAAATTCTTCCAGGACTGCACATTCTTCCAAATTTGGCACCTTATCCTGAGGTGTCTCTTCCATATGAGTTGCAAATATTTGACACCCTTATATGTAACATTTCTTTAGCTGCAATGATGAAATCTCTCTGATGGCTCCCTTCCTCATCCATGCAAGTAAATGCCTTGTTATGAAATTCTAAGATAGCATGATGTTGATCCAACCAATCCATCCCAATTAGACAATCATAGTAACCTAAAGGAAATATGTTCAAATCTTCCCTGATGTTTAGTCCATTCATGTCCACAAGACATGACTTAACCATCTCATTAACTTTTCTTTTGGCTCCAGTAGCCAGTTGCACCAACCAAGATTTTCCATGCTTTCTTCTTGGCAATTTCAAACTTTCCACCATCTTAGGATCTATATAACTATGAATAGCTCCTGAATCAATTAAAATAATGGTTTGGTTGTTGATCATACATTTCACCTCAATCATATGGGACTGATAGTCTTCTTTTTTGTTGTTCTGGGCTACATAGATCCTTGGTACATTTCTGCCCATGTCCTCCATTGTTTCAGCTTGTTGTACATTGTGAACAATTCTCAGTTTTTCACCTCTGTGAGGACACTCTTTGAACATATGATCTCCTTTACAACCCCAACATTGAGTAGGTGGCTACCTTGGACTTTGACACCCTGTCTCAATCGTTCTAGGTTCTCTAGAAGTTGGGTGTCCCTGAGGATTATTTATAAAGAATGGTGGCTTAGTTCCCTTCTTCCTCTGATCCATCTTGAACTTCTTTTTGTCTTCCCAATATTTTTGGAAAGTTGGCCTTGATTTTTGTTGATCATAAATGCATTTAGCTCGCCTTACGGTCTCCTCCAATGTCTTGGGATCATCATATTGTATTTTGTCACTGATGAATGATGGAAATCCACTCAAATACCTCTAAATCTTAACTATCTCATCCTTGATGAAAGAGACATACTTCAACAGTTCTAAAAACCTTGTTTCATATTCATCAATGTTCATACTCCCATGCTTGAGTTCAAAGAGCTCTATCATTTTCTTGTCATCATATCTCTTAGTCAAATATTTCTTCTCAAAATACTTCTTGAATTCCTCCAAGTAACACTTTTGTCTTTAATGTGTTGCACCTGCACAAGTTGATCCCACCACATGGATGTCTTTCCCTTGAGTTGATAGATAAAAATTCTACCTTCTGCATGAGAGGAATCATTATGCAATTGAAAATAGTTTCTCATGCCCAACAACCATGTCTCTGCATCTTCATCCTTCTTATGCTCACCATCAAATGTAGGAGGTTTGATTTTGTTCATTTCTCCTCATAGCTCATCCACTCTAGACCTCTTATTCTTTATGATAGGGGATGGACTTGAGCTTCTATGTGATCTCTTATTGGAATGCTTCAAGGAGTGATGGTGATGTCTGATAACACTTCTTGATTTTCTTTTCTCATCAGGAGACCTATGACTTCCTGATTTGCTTGAGCCACTCTCCTTATCCAATTTCTTTTCTATTCTATTCAAGATCTCCAATAACAACATGTTGAAGTCATCTTGTTGCTCCTTGGCCTTCATAAGCCTTTCATTATCAGATTTATGTCTTTTTAACCGTCTCTACCATATTCATGTTTTCATCTCTTCCTTCTCCATGTCCATTAGAGTTTGTTCCTTCAATGTCCAAATGGACATCCATCACTCTGATTTCGTCTTCCTGTTTGTAAGTCCCTTATGCCTCTTCCATTACTCTGGATTCTAATTTGATCTTGATCTGATCTAATTTTTGTGAACTTTGCAAAATGTCCAGCCAACAAAACTTTGTCAAGCTAATTGTTTCGACAAGTTCATGAAAATATGAACCATTCTGGTTCAATAATACATATCAAAATTATTTCTTCTGATTTCCTAATACATGGAATGACCAGGTAAATTTTCAAGGTGGATAATTATATTCCAATGTCCAATACCTTTCCAACACCTACTCCCATGCTCAATTCTGAGTCTCGAACAAAAAGTTATGGTTATTAGAAATTTGCCCATTAATTTTTATGTTCATTTTTCAACTTGGCACAACTCGGCACTATAAATATGAATTTTTGCACCTACACCTTTGGAATTTTCATAGGAGCTCAATTGGGTTTCCTCATATACATATTATGGACACTTTGTCCAAGTTTCATCTATTTCTGGGTTTTGGGCTGCTAGTTTTAGCCTGCTAAAGTTCTAGGCCAAAATATTGTATTGTAATTGATATGCTACAGGTACCTTCTTTGCCATATTAAACATCTTTAACATGACCAAAAATTTAATTCAGCTCTTGGAAATGTCTTCTATGGTTCATTATCTTTCCATTGACTACTCTTGTGCCTCAATATGATTCTGGAGAAGAAACTTATGGCTCTTTGAGGTTAGATGGGTCTTAAATTTTACCATCTACTGTTTGTGCTATAACTTTTTCATCAAATCTTTGTTTGATGAACAATTTACACCATTAGAAATCTCTCTCCGAGATCTTTTATTTGAGCTACAAAGATAGAGTGTGCCTTGGCATACTATGTTCTCATGGTTTTTGCGTTGCTAAAAACTCTCTTAAGGGCCTAAAAAATGCGCTACAAAAAGATGACATTTAAATGATATAAAATGTCACATAAAATCATTGGTTTTCTGTTGTGGTTCACCCTCCAAATGACTTCATGCAAACAAATTTCAACCTGTAACCCGTATTTACCATGCGTAGCCACAACACCAGGTAAATTGTGCTTCATGCACTTAAAACCACTGTGTATCACTTCTTTGTCGCACCAATAAATTGCGTGCACTACTTTTATGTTGCGCACCAATATGCACCGCGCACAGTTTTTGTACTGCGCACTAATATTCCACGCACATTTCACTCGACGCGTTGTACCATGCCAAATCTTAGTATGCCCCACCACACACCAATACTTTGTGTGCACAATTTACTACACTGTCGCGTGACAACTTATACTCATACTGCACGCGCACCAACAAAGGTTCTCTGCGCTCTGTCAATATTGTGCACACCATGCGTGCCATTATTATTTTTCTGCGCAATGCCAAAATTTAGAGCGCACACCCACACACCAACATTTTTCCATGCGGTACCAAATTTTATCCCGTGCACCCACACACTAACATTTTTCCATGCAATGCCCAATTCTTACATATCTCAAGATTTTACTGTGCAACGTGCATTTTTAGTGCGCCCACCCATGCAAATTAATTTTTATGCACATCAATTCCTTGTGAATTAGGTTGCAGAAATTGGGGCTTTTTCCTAACTTTTTCCCCAATTTACCATAGAAATTTTTCAACCATGAAATTTGTTCAATTTCACCTCGATAACTCCAATTCAACCTCTAAAATAACAAATCGTTGTGGGTTGACATTTATGGAATGGATTTTTCCCAAAATCAATTCACGAATTGAGAATTTTATTTACTAATCTCGCTCCATCTGTCATGGCTTCATTGTAACCTCAAATTCGACCCATTCCAGGTCTAGATTTGCAAGAACATATATTAAATCAATAATATCTCACCATAGGGCCAAATTTCTTAATTTTCCCATGAATTTAACAATGAAAATTGGGGCTTTCTCCCAATTCTGCACAATTGTTGTTGTTGTTGTTGTTGTTGTTGTTTTAACCGTGGATGCTCTGTAACTCAAAATTTGGCCAATCCAAAATAAATCCTCTGTGAAATTTTGCTTTACTCAACTTGTTTGGCCCATCCAGGCTCAGTGTTGAAAACTTAATCTTTGATACCGTATTGTAACATCCTCGACCACCCATGCTAGGCCGCTCTACTCCAGAGAACTCTTTCCTTCTCTCTGCAGAACATATTGTAACATACCCAGCAACCAATTGAGCTATGCCACATAAATTTTTCAAACTTCATGCAATTAAAACATATGCACTCAGAACTCTTGCGGAAGCTTTACATATAAATGTAAACAGACAAATACATTTCATAAATGCATGGATTCACACTGAAATAGCAGTAAAAACATACATGTAGCTTATACAAGAAATACCCATTAATATAAACACAGTTATAAACACACATAAGATAAACCCATGAAAATAAACACGTGAATAATAATGCAGCATGTAAATTTATCACACAATTGGCACTTATCTGGGTAAAAATGTCACCAACTGCATGCAGACCTTCCACAAACCTCCCAACCTTATACCACACTGCTCATCACTCGTAGTAGTGGGTCACCCACGACCTGGGACTAAAATCCACCCGGGTAAAGAGATTCCTAAGCAGGTTACTGGATTGTAGACAATAGGAAAGACTTCATCACATGTGCTCACTCAACTAACAACCTACAGTCCCTCATTCCCCACATGCTTGTCCCACCCCAGGAATTGTGCCCCTTCTCTGCTCAACAGTCCTTCGGCTACCCCACTTCCCTTCCAGGGCTTCAGCAACAAGTCGAACAAGAAGTCTCAGAGCCCTGTAGTTGTAGTTTAGCACCCTCAGGAAATTATTTCCCTAACAACTTTCTCACCCAGAGAGAAATTTCTCACGACCCTGACAACCCGCCTCTTCAATATCCCACGGGCTTGACAACCCACTTCTTCAGTCCAACTCCCAAGATAACCAGCTACACAAACAAGTATGGATATGGATACCATAGTTCAGATATAGTGACACAAAATATGGAGGATAGATGACTGCGTGAGTGAATTCTCATGGATCCTTGACTGGATGCCTGAATGATGGAAGGAATCATGGGAAAGATGAGAAAATGAACTAAGTCCCAACAATATGTATCCATGTCCCCAACTTGACACTTGTCATGTTGGGAGCTACTCTGGCCCACTTGTCCTCAACTTTGTAACTTAGGATAAAATAATTATCCATACTTTATACTTTAAGAAATATTAATATAATATTTCTTTTTGGCTTAATCTCCCTAGATTAGCCAATTTTCCTTAAATTTTAGCCCCCACCCTTTCCCTAACTAGTGGATTTTAGTGCCCCATACTCTTTATCATGGTTGGTMTGTGCGCAACGATGCATTTTATATTAATTATGAGATATATACAAAAGTAGGCGCATTGGCCTTTAACATCTAGGCTCTTTGACCTWATCAAAACATAAGCATCCTAGCTTATAATAATTGGCTCACCAGCTAATAAACACAACATGTACACAAAGGCTCCCTAGCCTCAATATCGTGTGCACTTAAGTTATTGCACRCAGTATCCTGGAATGTGCACACTTCATCATTTTACTACGCAATACATGTGTGCACTATGCCATGAAAGCAACATAAAAATGATATCAAACAACTCACCAACTTAAGTAAATTTTCATTTAAATTACAATTGGATTCAGTCTAGGGATGTTACAGTCATTGTTTTGGSGATTAGAGATTATATCCAGCCATAGACCAGGCTATCAGACTCACATACCATTTACATAGCCAGACACATACCATGCTACAATGAAGAGTTGTGGGTGGGAGGTTCGGGAAAGGATAGATAAAAGCGCATAGGGAATAGATATCTGACGGAGAGGGACGATCTATGCTATCAAATAGGGCATGGGACAACTACTAACAGGTAGTGATAGGGAAAAGAACGAACTTGTGACATAGATCATACCAGTTCTTTCTGTTTTTATAAAGGGATGAAGACTACGGAATAAAATACTTCTATTGAGGACTCAATTTAGAAGAGCTACCTCCTCTACCGCTAAAGTAGTGCCTTTAGGCACAATAATAAGCTGTGGATAAGTAATGCAAAAGAGCGGATGTAGTAGGAGGCATTTCGGTTCTAAACCACTGATTGCTAACCACTCTCTCTTTTGTTCATGGTTGGATATTCGCCATTATGCCTCCATACAATAGAAACAAAGAAGGAATTTACAAAGGCTCCTAAGGTTCGTTCACCCGCTAGTGCTTGGTCCTAATTTTGTAGCTTCCATCAGATAATGAAGAGAGAACATAACTCCAAAGGTAGTCATCGTAATCTTAGAGGCTACCCCTCCACTTCGTGAAAATAGAGGAAGTTATGGTTTCTATGGAGTTATGTCTTTCAAGGTATCCAGTTAATAATAATGGATTTGGGGATTTATATTAAGGTGATCCAAGTTGGGGGACCCTCTTATCGAACCAATCTATTATTTTTTCTTGCTCAGATTTAGATATCCCAATCCCCCCTTCATTGGCCATCCAATGAAATAGTCTGTCTTTGTAATCATAAAGGGTCGATATTCCATTTCGTTCATTTTAGAAACTCATCGTACTACCTCCTCAAGAGCTTCCCACACACGACAGAGGAAGGAACCAACCCGGGTGCTTTTTGGAGGACTAGGACAATTATCCCTGTGAACCTAATTGATAGATTACAAGTTTACGTCCATCCCTAGTCGGGTACAGTTCCCTTTCTCTTCCTCTCCACCCTTCCTTGTAGCTGTCACAGGAATTCACGCAAGTGTATCTGCACCCCAGGCTTTACTAGGAATGACTTCTCGCAACCAGGCACAATCCCTACACCTAGGAGCACGCTTTCCTGCATATCCATACAATACTCGAGTAGGCCAGTTGAGAGTTGACATGGGAGGTACCCATCGAAGCAGAGTACCCCAAAAAACAAAAAAAATATATAGATTTATGTCATCTAACAGGCTCAACAGGAAATTCTACGCCTATGCACAAGACTACCCTTTTTCCCGAGAGCTTCGCGGGGACTACTCAATTTGATGACGACGGATGATCTGYCTATAGGGAGTTTACTGCAAAAGGATCCTATAGAAGGTGGGTACCCCATCGAATATAATATGCTCATCTCCACACAACATAGGGATTAGCACGCTTTTAGGAAGAACATGAAATAATGAAAGATCCGACGTGTGAGACATGACAATCATGGAAATTTGCGAATTGGAAATGCTATAACATACTCTTTCCCATAAATTTCCGTACTGGACCAACCTATTGAAATGAGAATAGGGATTAAAAATGTGGTCAATAACACAAAGAATGGGGGGATACCATCTATACCTGTGTATAAATTGATGTTTCATAAGGAAGCCATCGAATGGTTCCCACAAATTGGGATTCAGCCATAGTAGAATCAAATTATATCCAAGGAACAAGGGGGTACGAGAAAGTGAGAAGAGAGGCACACAGACCAATGAATCATATCAGTCATATTCTTGAATTTGTAATGGAAAGAAGACTAATGCTCCCCAACACTGTACACAAAATAGGACCACTTAGATCGGAACATAATTCATGAAAAGGTAGTAACATACAAATTGAGCATTGAAGGGATTAGTTGGAAATAGAGAAATATGAGGCACCTAGTTTCAATAAGAGTCTATCAGTGCAGTGCAAGTCAGTTGAACATTGTTGATAAGGGGAAGAAGAGGGAGGGATTTTCCAGGAACTCATACCCACCATATCCCTTATCAATCTATCCTCCCTCCTGCTCCATCTCCCCTGCCCAAAGCTATTATTATATATGTAATTATTCTTTTATTTCTTTCATTCAGAGGCATTGCACTTAGATACTTCACTTTCCTACTCCCCTTCTAGCTCAGCCCAGTTAGGTCCTTACCTTCCTGTAAGGTTATTAGTATTTTGGTATTTCTTGACTAGAATGGTATTCCCTGTCAGGTCCTCAGCTTATTAAGGTCCTCAACTCAGTCTTTGGGGGAAGAAATAAATATAGGCTTATCGCAAGCCAGAGCTCAAAAGGTTATCCCCTCTATTTATTCCCCTCAAATCGATCGATGACCCTTCTATTCTTATTTTAGTCTTATTATTTTTTACTATTATGATTTTTCTTTCCTTTCTTTCTATATAGCTTTCTTTCTTTAACGATTTGTTGGGAGCGAGTACACTACACTTCTCTTCTCACTTTTTATAATAATAGGATTGAAGGGTTTTTTCTATTAGTACCCTTTAATTTGAGAAGGTAAAAAAGATTCTGAAATTCTTTCATTCTTTAATTCTTTCATTCTCTGGTACATCATAGGTGGGTTATTATATAGAAAGTGGGCTAGATGGATAGGCGAGAAGGTACATACTCGTGCATGTAAAACTACTGATACTGAAAGTTGGCTCTACCCCTTCTCCCAATCCATAAGGTAGGGGTTTTCAAGGAATTAAAAAATTAAGAAATGATGTACTAAATATGTTCGATTCTGTGGACTAGAAACTTCACATTTCTATAGAAAACCTAATATTCTTACGAAGTATATTGCCCTACAACTAGAGAAGAGAGTTCCATTCAGAAAAACAATGAAGAAAGCTATTGAATTGGCTGAACGGGAAGAGGTAGAAGGTATTCAGATCCAAATTGCAGGACGTCTCAACGAAAAGAAAATTGCCCGGGTCAAATGGGATAGGGGAGGTAGATTCAAACCATCTATGGAGTTTTAGGAATCAAAATTTTGATCTTAGAAGAGTAGGAATAATTGGACTTTTTCCTAATTTGTTCGATCATGGATCATCAATTCTATTAGATTGAACAGAAATTATATTTACCATTTCAGAACCGTGCTATGCTTAGTGTGCGACTCGTTGGAATCAAGATTTTCATTATTTTCCGGAGTTATGAATAATTTGAAATAAGAACAGATTGGTCTCTGGTAAAAATAAACTAGAGACCAACTCATTGCTTCATATTGCCAAGATCCAATAACTATGGGTAGATACTATCACCTCGTAAATACTTTCTTCCATGAGAAAAAAAATGAGATTTTGATCTCTTGTGAAGCGAGAAAGGTGTTTGGTAATGCGGAAAAAGAAAAAAAAGAAGGAGAAATGAAATATTCTCCCAATATTGTATGGTTCATTAATTACCCTCTGAAAATTCCTTACTAAGTAATATTTAGAGAATTTACTAAGGAATATTACCAAATATTATAAGTAAATTAATAATATTACTAAGCTGAATGGATCAATTGCTTCGTGAATATTGCTTAGTAAATTCTTAGTAATTCTATTTGCTAGATAGTAGACCTACTTAATATTACCTATAATATTATCAAATGTGTGTTTCAGAGTATTTTTGGATCGATCGGACCAACCCCACACCAAAATTTCTTTGAGGGGAATGGACTTAGAATAGGTTTTTACCTACCAGAGCCCCAAGCTCTAGAGATTGTTGGATAGCATGACTGGTCGTCTAACTTATTTATTTAGGGGAGGGCTTGGATTTTCATATTACTTCTTGTTGCATTGATTGGACGAGCGAGGGTCAATCAATTAGAATTCCACATTTTGGAGTTGGGACCTTACCCCTAGTTATTTAGGTGGGGACATTGAAAGAAAGGTTGCAGGGATGGATTATCGCTAAACGAACGAGCATGTTGAGAGGAAGGAGGCCAACCAGGTTCAATGCTTTCAGACCCTCCTCTTTTTTTTGTGTGGGTTTAGGTACACAGTCTTTACAAACCTTTTCTTATTGAGCTTCTTGATGAATCACCTTTCAATTATACCCTACTCTTCTTTAGACACTTTTTTATGCCTTGCTATTCTTTATGCCCTCGACCTTTGGGCATTGAATTACAACAAGTTCCTACAATTTTTTTTCCATCCAGACCCCGACTGTTGGAACCACCCATAGCCAACTGCTAACAGAGAATGAAAGTTCTAACACGCATGCCAATATTTGTTTATGATGAAATACCCTTTCAGTTGCACAAGGCTAAGCCTACAGTCAAAAAATTTCGTGTGAACAACCAACTTGGATTTAATACAATTAGTTTGATAGGAGATAGATAGTCAGACTAGGCATTGAGAAGTTATGGGCTTGGGGGACTACTAGCATTGGGATTACCCTTTTTTCAACCTACAGGAAGACCTTTCTGCAACAACCACTTGTCGTTTTAAAAGCCCTCTCCTCTTGGAATCTAGGCAAACTCCACATCAAGAAGAGATGTTATGGGATTGGAGGGAGACCACTCTTGATAACCATGACAATTTACCAAACAAGTTCAATAAAGGGTTTTTTACAAACAGACTTAAAGGTTAAGAAAGACTCCCTGTACCCCTCCCATTTGGGTGAACCCAGAGTTGATAGTCAATTACTATTTGCTTCACATTTTGGAGAAGGTTGAATGGAATCCAGAAACTTACCTTGGTTCCAGACCCTTAAACATTTAGTTGGTTCATGGATCTTCCTTAGGAATAACCTTTGCTTTGAATTATGGCGATTTTTTATAACCCCTTTTGTTGCTATGATTTAGAACCCCCTCCCTTTGGATAGAGAATTCAAGGTAGTTCAAACAAGCTTAAGATCATCCAAACCATCTAATTTAAGTTTTAATCTAGCCATTATTACCCAAAACCCCATTAGGTATATTCTCTACAAGCGTCAACTATTTATATCAGGCAAGAAGGATTTTATATACGTATTTATTGATACCACCTTTTAGATTTATAGATGTCATATTGGGCTTGATAAACCTTGCCCCCCCTCATGAATAAGTAAATTGGACAAGTGACTTTGCTCCTTGCCCAATGCGGACAAGAGCTAAACGCTCCTTCTTTTTTATCTTCTTTAGGGAGCACCCTTTTGATTATGCCCCGTATCTTCTTTATTTACTTGTTTTTAATATTAGTTATTACCCACCCCCTCCAAATCGAGTAACAGTTTCAAATAGATGGAGATCTTCTCACAAAGCCTTCTTTTGGATCTTCTTTAGAACCCACCTCCCATTAGGAATCTTCTTTATTCACTTTTCATTCTCTTTGCATGCCTAGAACCTTGGGGCATGTGCTCGATAAAGGGGTGGGTGCTTTTACAGAAAGACCTTTTAGTTAGGACCCCTATATGCATACCTTTCTTTTTACTCATAGCTTTGAGAAATTTACTTTTTGAAGGGTCAGGCCTAGACACTTAACTTCAAGTTCCGCTATACAACCCTTCCTTTAGGGAGGGAATGGTTCGACCTACACGATGAATGGAAGTGGCACATAGGAACAACCAGTTGTGGGAGGGATCGTGTGTGGAAAGAAACTGCCATGTTTGATTTACTATTGCCTTACTTAGAATATCTTAATGCTTGGGTGGGTGCGAACAACATTCTATTACCTTTACCCTACTTATTGCCTTTACTTCACGTGCGACCGTGCTACCAACCAATAACCACCCTTCTCTTTACTTACAACACTTAGTGAGTAATTGGATGGGCTTCCAAACCACTTGCTTTAGCAATCTTAGTAGAGTGGGTAGGCACTATTGATATTGTTGGGCCGGGCTGAAACCCCTGATACGCTTGATTAATTAACACTGCAAAGGACCTTTAGATGCCTACTCTATTATTTTAGTTCCACTTTTGCTACCACCTTTACTATTTTACTTCCATAGGATCACTAAAACTTTGAGCATTTGAAGGAAGGGCTTCCAAAACAACCACTTGCTTCATAAATGGTGGGTACGACACTATTGTTATTGTTTTGATCGAGCTAAACTTGGTCAGCCAGATATGATTGATTAATTCTTACAACTATGCTAGTACCTTTAGATCCCTACTTGCTTAACTGAACTTAAGTGTTTACCTACTCTACCAACCCACCTTCTTTACCAACCTCTATTTCATATCTCTTACCCCACTTACTGATGCCCAAACCTCTTGCTTCAACCAGGAATATGAGAGGAATATGAAAAAGGGTAGCCTACTATTAACAACAACCCCCTACCTTGGTTACACACAACCTCTTTATCCACTTGAATAGATAGACCTCCCCATATACTTAATTAATAGCTTAGTGCTCGGGTACTTATAACAACCCCCTACCTTGGTTACACACAACCTCTTTATCCACTTGAATAGATAGACCTCCCCATATACTTAATTAATAGCTTAGTGCTCGGGTACTTATATATTCCGGACGGGATAACTAGCTTACCCTTACTTTCTTACTCCCTCCATCCACAACTATAGGCGCTACCAGGGTGTAAGTAAAATACTTTCATTCTTTAAAGATATAAGAAAATACGTATATAAAAGCGAATAAAAAAAACTGTGTATAAGAAGTGTGTATAAGAAGGGTGCAGAGGGTGATGGTGATAAATCTAATTTATTAATTAGATTTAAATTTGGAGTTGGTGTTGAATATCGTTACCATATGTAAAAGGATATTGTTTAGTAGATGGAATTAAAGTTGGCCTCAATAAACTTCACACTCTACTTAAAAGTAATTCTAATATAATTTTCTTTTTTTGGTAGTTTGATTTAGACTTGTTGCTAAGATGAAAGTAGAGTAACATGTCCATGTCTAAGTGGTTGAAGAAGCCAACTCTAAGAGAAAGGCTTGTTAATCAATAGTCATGATCACGCTTGAAAACGATTCTCGATAAACATTATACATAATCGTCTCGGGTTAATGTCGATTAAAGAATGTGATATCATTTCATTAAAGTGTAAGTAGGCACGATATCATAGGTCAAGGGTTTTAGTGAATTATGAATTATTTTATGAAGGGACAAGACACGGCTCTATTATAAACTAAGACATAATGCCCCACTTTCATATGTGGCTATGTCCAAAAACATGGTAAGGGGCAAGGCCCATTCTGCATTTTATATGCATTATAAAAATAGGCCGGCAAGATTCCTTTTTAATGGGAATTTACTAATAATAGTAAATGCCGAGGAATGCAACACATCATATTTGAAGAATTTGGGAAACGTGAAACAAAGATTCACCCCGTCATTAATATATATATATAGTGGAGGTGGGAACTGGAACTTCCAATCGATAACTCGATGTTAACAAATCCCTTCTATTAATAATCCCTAAGTTTATGTGTTTGCATATGAAATACAAATACAATTGAAATTATGTAGATGTAAAATAGTCAATAAGTCAAGAGACTTGCGCTCTCCTCGTACTTATTATTTTAAAGCTGGAATTGCAGCGAATCATATTAAAGGTATAAAGATATTGTATATACCTTGTTCAAAACTTACTCTAAGTAGGTGGAGGTATTTAAACTTACATCAGTTGTAATCAATTACCTCTTTTGAACTCGGGGAAAATACATATTTTATAACCATAGGTGGAGGTTGGGTAAATATTATAGAAAATGTAATATATTCTTTTTAATATTTTATATGAAAATGAGAGTGGGGTGGGGAAATATTAGAGAAAATGTAAATATTTCATATGAGAGTGAGGGTGGGGAAATATTAAAGAAAATGCAATATGAGGGCAAGGGCCAAGGTTGGGGTGGAGGGAAATATCACAGAAAATGTATTACATTTTCTCTAATATGAGAGAAAATGTATTAATATGAGAGTGAGGGTGAGGGTGAGGGGAATATTAGAGAAAATGTAATAAGTTCTCTCTAATATTTCCTTCCACCCCACCGTCATATGAAATATTAAAGAAAATGTATCAAATGAGGGTGAGGGTGGGGGTGGAGGAAATATTAGAGAAATTGTAATACATTTTCTCTAATAATCCCCCCTCTTCCACCCCTACCCTCACATGATAGATTACATTTTCTCTAATATTTCATCCACCCCCACCCTCACCCTCATATGATACATTTTCACTAATATTTTCCTCACCTTCACCCTCATATTAAATATTAGAGAAAATGTTATTGCATTTTCTCTAATATTTAATATGAGGGTAAGAAATATTAGAGATAATGTTATTACATTTTCTCAAATATTTAATATGAGAGTGAGGTTGGCGGTCACGGAAATATTAGAGAAAATGTATCATATGAGGGTGGGGGTAGGGGTGATGGAAATATTAGAGAAAATGTATTATGTGGGGGACGGGTCGGGGGTGGGAGAAATATTAGAGAAAATGTATTACATTTTCTCTAATATTTCCTTCACCCCCTAATACATTTTCTCTAATATTTCCTCCACCCGCACCCTCATATGATACATTTTCGCTAATATTTCATATGAGGGTGAGGGCGGGGGTCAAGGGTATATTAGAGAGAATGTAACAGATTTTCTCTAATATTTCATATTAGGGTGGGTGTGGAGAAAATCTTAAATAAAATGTACTATTTTCCCGCACCCTCATTGTACATTTTCTCTAATATTTACCTCACTCCCACCCTACTATGAAACATTTTTTCTAATATTTCCCCCACCCCCATAGTACATTTTCTCTAATATTTTCCCGACCATTAGAGAAAATGTACATTTTCTCTAATATTTCCCCTACCCTCACCCCACCCTCATATGAAATATTACAAAAAATGTATTACATTTTCTCTGATATTTCAAATGAGGGCGGGGGTGGGAAAAATATTAGAGAATTCGTTTTCTCTACTATTTCATATGGGGGTGGGGGGAATCTTAGAGAAAACGAGAGTGCGGGTTGGGGAAATATTAGAGATTACATTTTCTCTAATATTTCATATGAGCGTCAGGGTGGGGGAGGAAGGAATATTAGCAAAAATGTAGATTTTCTCGAGGGTGAGGGTGATGATGGGGGTGGGGGAAATATTAGCAAAAATGTACATTTTCTCTAATATTTCCCCCACCCTCTAGCTCATTTTCTCTAATATTTCCCCTGCATTTTCTCTAATATCTCTCTCAGTCCCACCCTTAGATGAAATATTAGATAAAATGTATTCTACAATATTTCTCCCACACCCACCCTCATATGAAATATTAGAGAAAATATATTAAATTGTCTCTAATATTTCATATGAGGATGGGGGTGGGGGAAACATTAGAGAAAATGCACATTTTCTCTAATATTAGAGAAACTAACCCCACCCTCATGTGAAATATTACAAAAAATGTAATACATTTTCTCTAATATTTCATATGAGGGTGGGCATAATTACTCTAATATTTTTCGCACCCCTACCCTCACCCTCATATAAAATACATTTTAATACATTTTCTCAATTATCTCATATGAGGGTGGGGGTGGCTTCTCTAATATTTCCTCCACCCCACACTCATATGAAATACATTTTCTCTAATATTTCATATGAGGGTGGGTGTGGTTTCTCTAATATTTCCCCAACCTCCACCGTCATATGAAATATTTACCCCACCCCCACTCTTATATGAAATGCATTTTCTTTAATATTTCATATGAGGGTCGAGGTGGTTTCTCTAATATTTCTCTCAATTTTATGTAATATTTCATATGAGGGTGATGTAATACTTCATATGAGGGTGGGGGTAGGGGTGAGGGTGAGGGAAATATTAGAGAAAATTTATTAAATAATATATTTTCTCTCATATCTCCTAATACATTTTCTATAATATGTCATATGAGCGTGAAGGTGAGGGAAATATTAGAGAAAATTTATTACATAATACATTTTCTCTCATATTCCCCCCAGCCCTACCTGGTGGGGGAAATATTAGAGAAAATGTATTACATTTTCTCTAATATTTACCCCACTCCCACCAATACATTTTCTCTAATATTTCCCCTACCCCCACCCTCACCCTCATATGAAATGTTAGAGAAAATGTATTACATTTTTGCCAATATTTCCCCCTTTGAGGGTGAGGGTAGGGGTGGGGGTGGTGGAAATATTAGAGAAAATGTATTAATTTTCTCTAATATTTTAAATGAGGATGAGATTGGGGAAATATGAGAGAAAATGTATTATGTAATAAATTTAAAGGGGTGGGGGAAATATTAGAGAAATTGTAATACATTTTATCTAATATTTGATATGAGGGTTAGGTTGGGGGGAAATATGAGAGAAAAATTATTATGTAATAAATTTAGGGGTGGGGGAAATATTAGAGAAAATGTAATACAATTTCTTTAATATTTGAAATGAGGGCGGGGTTGAGGGAAATATGAGATAAAATGTATTATGTAATAAATTTAGAGAAAATTTATTACATAATACATCTTATCTCATATTTCCCCCAACCCCACCCTCATATAAAATATTAGAGAAAATATATTACATTTTCTCTAATATTTCCCCCAACCCCAACCTAATATGAAATATTAGAGAAAATGTATTACATAATACATTTTATCTCATATTTCCCCCAACCCAACCCTCATATAAAATATCAGAGAAAATATATTACATTTTCTGTAATATTTCCCCCACCCCCACCCTAATATGAAATATTAGAGAAAATGTATTACATTTTCTCTAATATTTCCCCCTATGAGGGTGAGGGCGAGGGTGCGGTGGGCAAAATGTTAGAGAAAATGTATTCATTTTCTCTAATATTTCATATGAGGGTGAGGGTGGGGGTGCGAGAAATTTTACGTTGAGGGTGGGAGAAATATTATAGAAAATGTATGAGGGTGATAGTGAGGGTGGGGGTGGCGGAAATATTATAGAAAATGTACGAGGGTAATGGTGAGGGTGAGGGTTGGGGAAATATTATATAAAATGTACAAGGGTGACAATGAGGGTGGGGGTGGCGGAAATATTAGAGAAAATGTATTCATTTTCTCTAATATTTGATATGAGGGTGGGGGTGTGGGAAATGTTATAGAAAATATACATTTTATATAATATTTTTAAATTTTCTACAACATTTCACCTACCCCCACCCTCATCAGTACATTTTCTATAATATTTCCCACACCCCCATCGTCATATGAAATATTACAGAACATGTATTGCATTTTCTCTCATATATCATATGATGGTGGGGGTGGTGGGGGAAATATTAGAGAAAACATTTTCTCTAATATTTCATATGAGGGTGTGTGTGGGGGAAATATTAGAGAAAATGATGGTGGGGGTGGGTGAAATATTAGTGAAATTTTCTTCTCTAATATTTCATATGAGGGTGGGGGATAGCAATGGGGGAAATATTAGACAAAATGTACATATTCTCTAATATTTCCCCTACCCCCACCCTCATATGAACACATTTTCTCTGATATTTCATATGAGGGTGTGGGTGGTGGAAATATTAGAGAATATGTATATTTCATATGAGGGTGGGGGTGTGGGAATATTAGAGAAAATTTACATTTTATCTAATATTTCTCCCACCTCCACCCCCACCCTCATATTAAATATACATTTTCTCTAATATTTCCCTCACCCCCACCCTCATATGAAATATTAGAGAAAATGTATTACATTTTCTCTAATATTTCATTTGGGGTTGGGGTTGGGGTCTCTAATATTTCTCCAACCCCCACTCTCATATTAAATATGCATTTTCTTTAATATTTCCTCCACCCACACCATCACTCTCATCGTCATATTTACACCCCCAATCTCATATGAAATATTACAGGTATTGTATTACATTTTCTCTAATATTTCATATGAGTTTGGGGTAGGGGAAATAGTAGAGAATACATTTTTTCTATTATTTGATATGAGGGTGGGGGTGGTTTCTCTAATATTTCCCCCACCCCACCCTCATATGTAATACATTTTCTCTAATATTTCATATGAGGGTGGAGGTGGAACAAATATTAGAGAAAATTTATTACATAATAAATTTCTCTCATATTCCTCCCATCCCCACCCTCATATATTTTCTCTCATATTCCCCCCACCCCCTCCCTCATATGAAATATTGGAGAAAATATAATAAATTTTCTAGAATATTTCGTATGATAGTGGGGGTGGGGAAATATCAGAGAAAATTTATTATGTAATAAATTTTCTCTCATATTCCTTCGACACCCACCCTAATATGAAATATTAGAGAAAATGTAATAGATTTTCTCTAATATTTCAAATGAGAGTGGGGGTGGGGGTGCACGGAATATGAGAAAAAAATTATTAGTTTTCTCCCATATTTTCCTCACCCCCACACTCATATATGAAATATTAGAGAAAATGTAATAAATTTTCTCTAATATTTCATATATGAGGGTGGCGGTGGGGGAAATATGGGAGAAAATTTATTATGTAATAAATTTTCTCTCATATTCCCCACACCCCCACCCCCACGCTCATATGAAATATTAGAGAACATGTAAGGTGAGGGAAATATGGGAGAAAATTAATTATGTAATAAATTTTCTCTCATATTCCTCACACCCCCACCCCCACCCTCATATGAAATATTAGAGAAAATATATTACATTTTCTCTAATATTTTATATGATGGTTGGGGTGGGGGTGCGGGGAATATGAGAGAAAAAATATTACATAATAAGTTGTCTCTCATATTTCTCCCACCCCCACCCTCCTGAAATATTAGAGAAAATGTAATACATATTATCTAATATTTCATATGAAGGTGGGGGTGCCGAAAATATGAGAGAAAATTTATTATGTAATAAATTTTCTCTCATATTCCCCCCACCCACACCCTCATATGAAATATTAGATAAAATTTAATACATTTTCTCTAATATTTCATACGAGGGTGTGGGTGGTCGGAATATGAGAGAAAATTTATTATGTAATAAATTTTCTCTCATATTCCCCCCACCCCCGTATGAAATCTCATATTCCCCCCACCGCCACCATCATATGAAATATTAGAGAAAATGTACTACATTTTCTGTAATATTTCATATGAGAGTGGGGGTGGGGGGAAGTATTAGAGAAAATTTATTACATAAAATTTCTCTCGTATTCTCCCTACCCACACCCTCATTTTCTCTCATATTATATCTAATATTTTCATAATAACTTTTCTCTAATATTTTCCCTACCCGCACCCTCAAATGAAATATTAGAGAAAATGTGGTGAGGTTGGGGGAGATATTAGAGAAAATGAATAAAAATGTAATCATTTTCTCTAATATTTCTCCTACCCTCACCCTCATAGGGAAAAATATTAGAGAAAATGTAATTGGGGATGGGGGAAACATTAGAGAATATGTATTATATCCCACCCCCACCCTCATATGGCATATACATGTTTTTTTATAAATTTTGTCTAATATTTCCCCCACCGCCACCATCATAAGGGAGAATATTAGAGAAATTGTATTACATTTTCTCTAATATTCCCCCCTATGTTAGTGGGGGTGAGAGAAATATTATAAAAAATGTATTCATTTTCTCAAATATTACATTTTGTCTAATATTTCCCCCTATGATTGTGGGGGTGAGGGAAATATTAGAGAAAATGTATTCATTTTCTCTAATATTTTTCCCACCCCTACCCTCTACATTTTCTCTAATGTTTTCCCCACCTCCACCCTCATATACATTCTCTAATGTTTTCCCCACCCCCACGCTCATATACATTTTCTGTAATATTTCCCCCACCATCAACCTCATAGGGAAAAATACAGGTTCTCTTATATTTCCCTCACCCCCACCCTCAACCTCATAGGGAAACATATTAGAGAAAATGTCATTGGGGGTGGGAGAAATATTAGAGAAAATGTATTATGTAATACATTTTCTCTTATATTTCCATAATAAATTTTCTCTAATATCCAGGGATGATTTTAAGGATGGAAATTTATTTTAAAATGTAGAAACCTTGGTGAATCTTACTAATCCTTCATATTCCAACTATAAATGTTTGACGATATATTTTTAAAAATATTCAAATTTCTAAAGATTTTATATAGTTTTTATAAAATTTTGGCGATTTTTAAGGAAAAATAATTTTATCCTATAGAGTTTGGGTGAATCATTTTTAAAATAACAAATCTCATTTTTGGAAAATCCATGGAAAATTAGCCCATGAGTGAAATTTATCCCCTAAAACCATCGATGCTAATATCTCCCCCACTCCCACCCTGATATGAAATATTAGAAAAAATGTATTACATTTTCTCTAATATATTTCCTTATGAGGGTGGGAGTGGAGGAAATATTAGAGAAAATGAGGATTAGGGTGGCGGTGGGAGGAATATTAGAGAAAATGTGCATTTTCTTTAATATTTACATTTTCTCTAACATTTAATATGAGGGTGGGGGTAAGGGAAATATTATAGAGAATGTCACTAATATTTCCCTCTATGAGGGTGTGGGCGGGGAAAGTATTAAAGAAAATGTATAGTTTCTCTAACATTTCATATGAGGGTGGGAGTGCAGGTGGAAGAAATATTAGAGAAAATGTACATTTTCTCTAATATTTATATTTTCTCCAACATTTCATAGGAGGGTGGGTGTGGAGGACTATTAGAGAAAATGTACATTTTATCTAATATTTCCCACACCCTCACCCTCACCCTCACCCTCATATGAAATATTAGAGAAAATGTGTTGGTGGAAATATTAGACAAAATATAAATTTTCTCTAATATTTCCTGCACCCCTACCCTCATGTGAAATAATACATTTTCTCTAATATTTCCGCCACCCCCACCCTCATATGAAATATTAGAGAAAATGTATTATGAAATATATCAACCATGGTCTGAATTGTAGGTTAATAATTACCTAGTTCGAAAGGTCCAAAATGCTCCGAGGGAAGACTGATACAATCACTCACAAATATTTATAAAGAGCACGCAATAAGGCAAACTCCTTATTTCTTAGAAGCCTTTAGTCTATCACAAGGTGTACTGAATGGAGTGTTGACTACAAAGGTTATACAACTTCCAAAACAAGTCAAAGGTGAGTGGCACCCTTGGAGCATGGAGGTCTATCTTAAAGGACATGTTGCGTAATTAAACTTGAGTCAATAAATCTAGATGGCCTAAAAAACATTGAAACAATTAGACCTTGATTGGATTAACTAATAAATTAAACAATAGTTTTTTAATTGAAGATCCTGACAAGAGTCTAAGCCTAAATCTAAGATTTGACCTAAGTCTTGTTGGATCATGTTGTCATTGATGCCAATGGTTTGTCATTGATGCCAATGGTTTGATTACTTGGGAGATTGTTGGATCATATGTCATTGATGTAAATGGTTTGGTTTGATTCATGTCATTGGTTGATGTCAAGTAATTGATTTATATGATTCCCTTGATGAGAATGTTATATGTCCAAGTGGAAACCAATCGATGCAAAGGTAAACAAATGGATGAACTCCAAAGTGGTCCCCTTATGGTGAAAGCCCTCACGGGAAGA
>JASDQU010735042.1:8119-24504 GCA_032191745.1 Picea mariana
CAAGTTCAACATCCCAAACTTCTTCAATATCTCAACTGTGTACTTCCCCTGACTCAAGAAGATCTCATCAGTTCTCTGTGACACCTCTGGTCCCAAGAAGTAGTGCATCATACCAAGGTCCTTCATCTCAAACTTAGAGGTCAACACATACTTGCATTCAACAATAAGGCTCTCTGTACTGGTGAGGAATAAATCATAAACGTAGAGGACCAAAATCAAGGACTCGCCATTAACAGTCTTGTAGTATAGGATGGGATTGCCAACACTTTTGTTGAATCCAAAAAATCATCAGGTGTCCATAAATACTCCCATACCAAGATCGAGGTGGCTTCTTAAGTCCATACAAGGCCTTGTTCAACCTTCACACATGAGGCTTGTTGTCCTTTGACCAATATTTAAGGAAACCTTGGTCAGAGTTGGCCCACTTTTGGACTTAGACACATTGGTCGAGGAAGGAGTGCCCAGGCGGAGATGAGATCATGAATATCACTTATTTTGCGGGATATGTAGACCCAATAAGGGGTTCTTTAGGGTTTTTGTAATGGGTTATGGGATGTTGTCCCATGGGGTTTTCCCATGTTTAGGCCTTATTGTAAGGATTTTTAAAAGTATAAATAAAGAAGATTGTTTTGTAAAAGTAGGGAGCTAAGTGAAAGTAGTTCAAGTTGCTTTGTGCAAAGGCTTGTATGTGTGGGACTATGATTTTGTAGAGGGTGCAATTGTTGTGATCTGGCTATGTGCATTTGACCTAGTTTTGGAAGGAGGATTTGGTGCTCAGTGCGCAGATCTCCTGTCTAGTGCGAAGTTTGACTCTATGGCTTAGTACATAGGAGAGAATGAATGTAAGATTCAAAAGAATAATAAAGAGGCGAAGCATTTGGTGGACATAGCCCCACACTAGGGTGAACCACGTATATTTGGTGTCTTATGGTTTTCTTTGTGTAATGTTATCTTTGTTATGTTTTTCTTAGTGCTTAGATTAGAATGTGTAATGAATATGTATATTTTGTTTATGCTAAATGCTAGATCTGATTCACAGTGCTAAGAGCTAAGTGTTTGAAGTGCATAATCTTTGTTGTTACTATGCTAGATCTATCCTTGAGTATGTTCTACAATGTTAATAAGGTCAATGAACTAATGTATCTCACCTCCTAAGTGTTAACATAATACCCTGCAAAGTGTTATTATCACCAATCTATGTCCTAGCTTGGTTACAGACACCTGCGTCTTATAACCCCCCTTGCTTCTACCATAGGTGAGACTTCATCTGCTTTACAGGTGTTTATGAAAGGGTCTGTAGTCGGGGTTTTGTTGGTGCACTATTAAGCATTGAACCCTAGGTCTTCCCTTGTGCCAACAAATGGTTCTGTTGTTCGGACCTGAAATTGTGATTGCTGGGAACTAAAGTAAAACTTTGTGCATAGATCTGCTACTAAAGTGTGCAGTACTCTACTTGACTTTAGAAGCTTTGTTCTAAGAAAGAAATTTGATCTGAAGAAAGGAGGTAAGATCCTAAAAGAGGTAAATTTTTGTTCTTTGACAAGAGTAAGATAAGTGTTTTTGTTTTTTTTTGAAAGAATGAAGTTAAGTATGTTTAATAGATTCTATCCTAGTTTGAAGGCTAGGACGCAGTTGAAAGAAAGATTTGATTTGAGTAAATTTAATGGAAATGAGGGAATATATGTTATTCCTATGCATAGAAATATTTTTTGGACTAATAAATGGATGTAGAAACCTAGAAAGATTTTTTGCAAATTGTAGGTCCAACACTACGATACTAGGGGAAATGTGCAGTACAGAAGAGGTTGAAAAACATTTAAAAGAAAAAGAGGATTAAATATTTGTTATAAATGTAGAATACTGGGACATATTGCTAAGGAATGACCTGGCATAGGTCCTATTTGTCTTTGTTTTAAGATTGTTGGTCATGAGGTTGAGGATTTTCCAAGGATGATTGCTAAAGTTGAATGAATGAACATAAGACAAGAAAACTACGAAGAGAGTCAAGAGACTAAGGGCAGGTTAGAGAGTCATAAATAGAAAGAATCAGAGAAAGTTTAGACTACATTATTACAGTTGAAGGGAATGATGGATGTTCACAAAGATGTCAATTTACCAGAGATGTTGAAAGTAAAATAGTGCATAAGTGCAAGAATAGAAGACTTTGACATAGACCGTGTCTTGGATGAAGAAACATAAGTGAATATTATGACAGAAGAAACTTGGAAAATTTTGGGAAAGCCTACCATGGTACCTTTGTTGGGAAGGATAGGCTTGTTTAAGGGAAAGATGATAACCCTATGTGTAAGAGTTACTAATGTACCTATTATTGTTCATGGAACATCGAGTGAAGAGGAATTTGAAGTCATTAAGTTTGTTGGGGACAACACCCCTTTCCCACTATTTTTAGGTAAGACTTGCATTGAGAAGGATCATACCAAAAGGAAAGGAGACGAAGAAGCCACAGAAAAGAAAAAGCAAGAATTAAGGGATCTCATAGCTAGGAAAATAGACCAAATAATAGAAGAATGAGAGTATAAGTCGAAGCAACATAACAAAGTAACAACGCAGGAGGGACAAAAGGCACGATAATAAACTATCAAGGTTGAAAGAATGAAATAAGTCTTGAGGAACCTATATATTCAAGAAACATGTATGCCCACTCAAGAAGTGTTAAGAAAAGAGATATTAACTTCAACCCCTTTAAGGGAACCTCAACAGTGCGAACCCACTACACTAGGGGAAGATAAGAATAAAAATGGAAAGAGGATTCCAAAAACAGTTAGAGATACTTAGATAACAGGAAAGAAGAAAAGGAAGCTCAATAAAAAGAAAGCTAAGTTGGAAAATCTACAAGAAGCTACATAGACTAGATGGAATACTTCCCAGACTAGAACCTCGCAAGAGGCAGGTTCGCAGGATTTGAACCTTGCTGGAACAACAGGTCCGTATAGAATGGGACTTCACCCTGGAGATGTTATATGACTGTCGGAGGCACCCCAACCATTATAGTGATGCTCCAGAATGGTTAAAAAACACATTTATGGGATGACGTATTTATGGACGCTTAGTTTTCCACCCTGTGGTACACCAACGACATGACGAAGCAGTGGCAGTCCAATGTCGTGTTTCATGCATACTACCTACAGTTAAAGCTCACCATTGAATCATTTTTGCGCATGACATTGCACACCCTGCACCAATACCAACCAATAGAAAAGTTCCACGATGATTCTCATTTATCTACAACACCACGCGTAGAGATAAGAACCAGGAAAAATTGTAGTCATACTACAAGCTGACAGATGATGATATGGAGCATATTGCAAAGGAGTGGCCAGAGGAATTTATTGAACTTGTCGTCGATGAATAATTATCTGACACTGAAACCATAAGAAGCCCCATAGTTACCTGAGTCGAGCATGTCGGACAGTCCAGTGGAATGAAGAAGAAGAAAAAGAAGGAGGAAGTTTAGGATATAGAGAGTGATGTGGAGGACAATGATTATGAAGAAAATGGGTATGACTCACCAGGAGGAGCAGAAGATGAATCATAAGGACAAGGAGGAGGAGATGAGGGAGAAGAGAAAGGATGAGGTGAAGCTACCACCCCTCCACTTGAGGATCCCCTTGTTGGGACAATAACACCACAAAAGAGGAAGGTTTCTCCAAAGAAACCTTCAGCCAAGAAGAATATGCATGCTAATAATCCCTTGTTGGAGGCCACTCTCACTGACGATGACATCAGTCTGGTCCACGAAGATATGTAGGATGCTTCTGAGGACATCTTGAAGAGATATGGAGAGAAGAAGGAGAAGCTATATGGAAGGATTGAGAAGGAATTTAAGGAAGTACAACAAGTTATTCATTTGGTCCACGCAGTACCCACTTCTCCCTCCTCGTCACAGACTGGAGAATTAGGGGATGAACTAGCCCAATTGAGAAGACTAGCAGATGCAACAAAAGCCTAGTTCTAGAGATTCCAGGAAGAGAAGGAGAAGGATAGAGAAGCCTTGAGACAGGATAAATATGAAGTCCTATCGCAATTATGAGAAACGCAGGACAATGTAGCATCCCAGGAAGGAGAGAAAGTAGAGCTTTAGGCGAAGCTCTAGGAGGAAAAATACCAACTATAGAGAGAAAAGGAGTAGTTTCTCATAGAGTGGGCCATGGTCAAAGAAGCGGTGAGTAAAGCATGTTGCTCTATGCCAGGATTGGAACAGGAAGGGAAAGATCTAGTCAAACCTCAAATAGTGAAGCTCGCTGAGACCCTCCAACAACTTCAGGCTAGGATAACAGAATTGGAGCCCCAAACAATACCGAGAACCTCACAAGAGTTGCGTGACCAGAGGGAGGAGATCATTAAAAACACACTAGTAAGGATAAGATCCCTTTCCTAGGAATGAAAAAAATTGAGTGATAGAATCAAATAGACATATGAATGCCTAACTGAGGATCCATAGCTAAGGAAGCTGGAAGCGCAGTTACAGTAGGTGCAACTTCAGGAATTTTCCATGCAAGCACAGATGAAGTTGATGACTATGGTAGAAATATTGAAGAGATCCCGGGAGCAATGCACAGTAAAAAAACAAATCATTTCTCTCTAGGGTAGGGTAATGGAAGTGATGCAGAATCTACAACCTGTGTAGAATGAAACTTCACATGCTTCGCAGTTGTTTTCGAAAGGGCCGATATTCGTGGTTATTTTGGTGCGTTGTTAAGTGTTGAAACCTAGGTCTGCCCCTGTGCCAACAAGGCTTCCTCTCATGTATCATGAAACCATCGAGATACCTGTTGTATACTTCTTCCTCAATCTCTCCATTAAGAAAGGTTTTCTTTACACACATATAGTGTACTCTCCAACCCATGGATGTTCCAGGGGAAATAATCATCTAGATAGAAGTGTATCGAGCAACAAGAGAAAATGTCTCCTCATAATCTATTCCCTCTACCTAAGAGAATCCTCTAGAAAAAAATCTCATTTTGTGCCTCTCGATGCTCCCATCAACTGTGTGTGATATTATATATCCATTTGGAAGTCACTAAAGACTTCCCCTAAGGTCTTAGAACAATATCCCACACAAAATTCTTCATAATGGGTTGATACTCCTCCATCATGACATCTCTCCATACTGGATGACTAGTTTCATCATAACAGGAAGGATCAAAATGAATGATGTGGCTCATACTTGCAACATAACATGAATATCTCTAAGGTCTCTTGATCACTCGTAAGGTACCACAAGGAGCTTCATATCCTTATACCTCCTACAAAGTCTAACGAGCCCATGAAGGTATCTTCCGACCTACTGCAATATCTTTGGGAACATCAACTGGAGATACAAGATCAATGGGATCAATTTGATCAATTTGATCAATCTCCATGAGAGATCCTCTAGATATATTAAAGGATACCTCCTCCTCAAAGATAACATCTCTTCTCACCTCAATTTGTCTTTAACCAGGGATGTAGATATGGTAAGCCTTCGAAGACTCATTGTACCCTGCAAATGTACCCTTTATTCCTGAAGGGTCTAGCTTGGTCATTGTCTCCTTGGGTACATGAAGGTATACTAGAAACCCAAATATCTTGAAGTGTTGAACCTTAGGCTCCTCTTCGGTGAAGGCCTCCTCAGGAGTCACGTTCCTCAAAGTATTATGAGGACTTATGTTCTTAACATACACTGTATTCATGGATGCCTCTTCCCACAAAAACATAGGTAAATGTTGATCATGAAAAGTCATAATGGACCATACTTGATATATTGAGGTTCCCTCATGAAGCCAATGTCTAAGAAAGATGAAAAACATCAACACTCCCTCTGGAGCTAGAGGTGACTCCTCCTCTTTCTCTGCTCCCTCTGACATTGAAGGTATCTCTTCCTCCTTCTCTGGAGTTAAATCAATATTTTCTCCCCATGGATTTAGTACCACCTCCCTCTCTAGGAGTGCCTCTACATACATCGAAATTTCTTACATGCCTTCTTCCTCAACATCTCATGGCTTGACTCATTTACTAGGACTACTACACCTGCTCCCTCTGAGTCTCATAATGTGTTTTCATCCTCTACTGAATATACCATAGTTGTGCTACAGTCAGTCTTGACTCGTTGTATCCATGATCATTGGAAATTTCCCTTCTATATGGCATGGTCTTGTCCTAGTAGGTACATTGCTCCTAGAGACTTCTTGTCTCTGAGCATCATGTTTGGAAATATTTCTCCTTGATATCATGTTGGGAGGTATTTCCCTCCATGTATGCCTCTTGTGAAAGTCATTATGACTCATTCTCATAGCTATTACCTGTGACCTTCCCGGAACAAGAAACAAGAACAACAAAAACCATCTCCTAGAAGAGATCAGTTTATCTTGTGCACAACTATATACAATGACCCTCCAAATAATATGTCTTCTACTATGACCAAGACACATCCATCATATAATCTATGTCATATGGCTACCAACACACATCCATCATATACTTGATGTCATACATCTACCAACGCACATCCATCATATACTCAATGTCATACAACTAACCATGTTGATTTTCTAGTCTTAAATTAAACAAACACAATTTTCCGCAAGTGGCAATTACTTCCAATGATATACGATATTACTTTAGTAAACACTAGAAAATCACTAAGTAACTCGGAAAATTTGAACTTCTTAGTCTCTTCCTTATATCACTTATCCCACATGTGAGAGAGAAAAAATATGTTTGTCTATTGTTGTGTCTTTCAAGTGTCTTTTTATAGTAATATTGGATTGATCCAAAAAAGACACGTCTCTTTGAAAAATTAAATTAAATTTTCTTTCTTATAAACAGTTGGAGAATACATCCGTAACTACCTAAAGATTAATTTGGTTATAATCCATCCACATAGTGTTTGACTATCTTAAATTGTTCCTCCATAATTCATCTGATTCTTTGCATAAATATAGGTAGAGGTAAATATGCAGTACATTCCTCATATTTAGGTAATTAGACATTTTTACTAGAAATTACGGCCTGCCATAATTTATGGAGTTATTTCTATAATTTAGGTAGAAGTAAAAATAAAACATGTTTTACATAGATATTGTAACAAACCCATAAATTTAACACTCCCAACATTTTTCTCTACTCACATTTTCCTGGGCCCTCCTGTGAAGGAGTCAAGCCTAGTCTCGCTCTGATACCATGTTGTTTTTCTTCATATGAGATATGATCGACATATTATTACAATGATGAGTGTTGCATATATAGGGAACATATGGTGACCATCCATGAAATGATGTGTCCCTTGAATAATCAATAACTATTTATTATTATCATTTACTTATTATATATGATATTTAATAATCGATAATTATATTATTAATAATTATTCTAAGAGAATGTTTTCTCGATGTTGTCAAAACATCAACACTCCCCTAAAGGAAGGAACTTGGGTAGTATAAATAAGAGATCAAGAGACTCCCATAAGAACCCATTGAACATATTGAATATCTATAGTGTGAAAGGTTTTTGGTAGGAACTTTATTGACAAATCTGAAGCAACGAAGGAGAAGTGACGACAATGTTTCATGACTATAGAGGAGAGTGAGGTTTTTAAAATAAAATGTAATTTAGTTGATCCCCATGGGTCATACTACTGATTTCCCACGAGTCACCCCTGTGGGTTGCATAGGTCTCATCATGCGAGGCCCCGATAGACAAGAGGCTTCATCCCATGAGGCAAAGACAAATATGAAGGATGAGGTTTGCATCAGGCTGCAAGAGCCGAGGAGATTCTACAAGCATGTGTGACAAGTTTCAGGTACAACAAATTCATATATAGAAGTAAAATGTATGATTATATGCTTATGCGAGGTTGGATCTTGGTGATTTCTTGAGGTATGGTCATGTGAGGTTGTATGGTACATGTTTTATGAGGCAGATTTGCAGAGGCACATTGCTGGTGCACTTGTTTATTGTACTTTCCACACATTCTTATGTAATTTTTTGAGGCATATATTGTGTCATAGGGTACATGTTTGCGGTATTTTTGTAGAGATGTATGTTTGAAGGTATTGGTATAGATTGAAACTACATAACAATGAGGGTTTAATACATGGTTGATGTGATATTTCATTATATTTGGTTTATGGATGTTGGTATATGTATGGCAGATTATTATAGAGATATATTTGTGATGATATGTCCATGTTTTGAGATATACACTTGTGATAGTGGGTATGAGATATATGTGACCATATATAATTGGTTGATGAGATTGCATTGACAGTTTTTACAGTGACAGGTTTCACAGTGACAAGATTTACATTGACGTTATTTATAGAGTTTTTGGTAGTGACAGTTTGTTCTCCATTTATATTTCAGGGCAGAAGGATGGGGTAAGGAAAGGGGGTTGTAGCCTTCTTCCAGTTGGTGCTGGAAAACTAAAGGGTTTGTAGCTTCCTTCAAGTTAGAGCCTGAAAAACCAGGGGGTCATAGCTTCCTTCTAGTTGTAGCTAGAAAACAAGGAAGTTGGTGCTTCCTGTAAATGTATTTATTCTGACATATAAGAAAATAATTCCATGGTTTTCTCCCGCATTGGGTTTCCATGTAAAATACTATTGTACTTTGTACTTGTGTGGTTGCTTACTATTCACTGTTTATTTAAGTTGCTCATCATTTTTTGAATGTTATTGATGAAATGCTCATAAAGTTAAACAATACAGATTGTTGTTAAAAGTAATAAAAGTGCTCATACTGATTCACCCCCCCCCCCTCTCTCAGTATTCCAACAATTGGAATTAGAGAAGGCCCTTCAAGACACAATCTAAGCACTAGAAGGAGGTCATGGAATACAATAAGATTTTCATACCATAGTTTGATGGCTAGAACTCTCCCTTCTGGAGAAAAATAATGAAAACATATGTGCAGGCACATGGATTTGATGTCTAGTGAGAAGTAGTAGATGGATACAAAGTACCATCGACTCCCCTGATAGATAATATGGAAAGAAACTTGAATATAATGATTCACAAGACATAAATTCTATTCTAAATGGTCTAACTGAATCATTATATGTCAAATTTATACACTTTGATTCTGCAAAGGAAGTGTGGGACACAATTTAGAATATCTACGAAGGTGATGCCAAAATCAAGGGAACCAAACATCAATCCTCTATAGCCAAGTTTGAACAATTGAAGATGAAGGAAGATGAAAACATTGCCACCTTCTTTCTACGAGTTGATGAGATAATCAATTCCATTAAAATTTTGGGAGAAGAAAGGAAGGAACCAACCATTGTTCAGAAGGTTCCGAGGTATCTATCTATGAGATATGACCCAAATATTTCATCCCTGGAAGAAAGAGAATGTTTAGAGTTGGAATATCAAAAGAGGGGGTGAATCTATATTATCACTTTTATCACTTTTAACCACACTATAAAATCTTCAATAATCAGAGCATATAAACATTAACTTGATCAATTACCATTCAACAATTTACGTGGAAACCCAATGCGGGAGAAAACCACATAATGTTTTTCTTACATGTTAGAATAAATACATTCATAGCAAGCACCAAATTAACAATTTTCTAGATCCAACAGGGAGGGTCCAACCCCCTAATTCTTAGGCTCCGACCTAAAGGAGGCTCCAACTCCCTGATTTACCAACTACAACTGGAAGAAGGCTACAACCCCCTATTTATAGGTTGAAATCTAAAGGAATCTCCAACTCCCTGATTTTTTGGCTCCAAACAAAAGGAGGATACAACCCCCTTTACTTGCCCCGTCCAACTTCCCTGAAATATAACTGTAGACAACTATGTCACAACCTATGTTGTTGTAAGTAATAACTTGTTGTTTTTTTTAAACCTAATACCTATGTTGTGATACTGAAATCAATATGTCATCAAGGATGTAACCACTTATTCCTCATGCCAAAATACATAAGATAATTCTCCAAATCAACAACTTATGAATTACTGAGACATACATGTTCCTCATTTATTCAAAATAACTCCTTAATACCCATAGGAAAATATGCCTTCAGACTCAAGTTGACCTGATATTTTAGATCCATGATCTTTCACAACTTTTCTTCATAGGTCCGTGACTGTGTGCACTGTATGTCCGCGGGTATCCATTCTTCCCCTCACTGCAAGTCACATATGTCCGCAATTTTCCTCTTGAAACTCGTGAATACACTCAAGGAATTCCTATATGAAACCCGTTCTCCGTGCTCTCAACTTCTACAAACTTCTTACTTCACTTTATTTTTCTTTCTTTGATTCACTTCCTAAGATCTCTAGCCTATATTCTCATAGGTGAATACACATAAGTGATTTGCAATGGACTCTTCTCGGTGTTATAAAGAGAAATTTCTCAATGACATACAACTACCATGCAACTCATGATGGCATGAAACTCACATGCAATACTTAATTATCCCTACAATAATTAATTATCTTTTGTTTACTACCACTTTACCTCGACATGCAACCTTTTTTATCAATGACAACCAATATTCCAACATCTAAACTTGGACTCTTCTTTTTTGATAATCGCATGCAATAATTAATTAATCTTTTTCAATAATTAATTAATCCTTGCAATAATTAATCTTTCAACAATTAATTAATATTTTGGCAACCACTTTGACTGGTCAAGCTTCTTGATGACCTTCTGGAGGATTCTAGAATATTCTTAAGGGTCCTCTAACTTCATAGAGCCATATCTCCTCAACCATGAGGAACTACGTGGCATATCATATATCACCAAAAATGGCATGATACATAATACCCATTTAGGATAGTCTTACCTGCATGTATATTGGCGTTCATGTATTTATTCCTCGATCAACTATGGGTTCCATGACCAACTTATCCCAACACACTATCACAAGATATGTGTTTGTGCCATACCATGTACCAAACCTGTACCATGCATATCAACACCTGTACCATACCATGTGTCAACCAAGCACATCAACCATGTACATAAACATGTACCACTTCATCAATGGTATAACCATATCATGCCATACACCATGTACCATACAATATGATAAACAAGTAATACCAATGGTGTACCTCAACAATGTGTCAATATCAATAGTAGACCTCCAATATGACAACCAACTGTCCAACAATATCGTCCACATATCTAGGGATTCTAGACTTCTTGAAGGGTTGACATCAGTATATAAGATCATTTTCCAGGGGTTGACATCCATGACAAACATTTTTCCAAACCAAGTAGTCCAACATTTATCTACATTAAACATGGATGAGATACATGGGATACTCACATATTATGATATGAGGATATATAAATATAATCTAGTCACGAAAGAAACAACATTCACAACATCAAATAATTAAGGAAGCACTTGTAGGTCAGTTAGATGAAAAGGAAAAAATGATTGAAGGATTAGAAGAATAAATAGTCACTCTAAGAAAATATATTCATAAGAAATACATGCAACAGAAAAACACCAAATTATTGGATGAGATCATTAGAAGTCAAAGGTCATACTATGAAAGATCCGAACTAGGATATAACTAGATAGAGAAAGGCTCAAGCTCCAAGACAACAAAACAAAGAAGTTATGAATAAAAATTTAGAGGCTCTCCCAAGAAGGAAGAAGGCAAGAGTAACCAACAAGAATCTCACAGAGACACTGCACCACCTAGAAGACTCGGAATTAGTAGCAACCAACAATAGAGAGACCTCGAGAAGAAGAAGGATTCAGAAGAGTAGCACCATTCACAAGATCTTCCACCCCCAGGTATCAAACTATTTTTCTTGGTTTATTTTATTAATGTAACAATTTTTGGCACAATGTTGTGAATTGTAGATCTAATATCAAGAACGAAAGGAACTATGAAGGCTACAAAATAAATGTTTATCCAAGAAGGTATCATGAAGCACAAAGAAGAAGCTACAATAGATTTGAATTCTTGAGTGATGAAGTAGAATGCTACAAGTGCAACAAATTTAGACACATGGAAAAAGACTGTATATTGATTGTTCCTCCTAGAGAATCATAATATAATATCAAGAGTCACAGACAAGAACCTCAAAGGATATGAATAAGGAAGCATGATCAATTTAACATGAAAGAATGCATGCTTTCCTTACAAGATCAACATAAGAAACATGGATGGTATGTTGAAAGTGGTTGCTCAAAGAATATGATAGGTGATAAGGACATGTTTCTAAAATTGAAGAAAGAAAGAGATGGATTAGTTTCAATTGGGAATGACAACTCATCCGGAATTATAGGAAGAAGCACAATCAAGATTGGAAGAAAGGATGTAAGGGAAGAAAATGTTCTACTAGTCGAAGACATGAAGCACAATATACTATGTGTAAGTCAAATGTGTGATCAAGGACACAGACTTATGTTTCACTTAGAGAAATGAGAGATAAGGAAATAATGATTAGGCAAGTTGGTGGCTACAACTATAAGAACTCCAAGAAACATATATGTACTCAATGAAATTGGAAAGGAAAGATATTTCCTAGGAAAAGATGATGAAAGTTGGATTTGGAACACAATAATGGGTCACATAAACTTTGATAATATCGTCAAAATAAGAAAAAAGGAAGAAGTAAGAGAAATTCTTGATACTTGAAGCCAACAAATACTCTATGCAAGCATTGTCTATAGGGAAAAAAAAACAGGACCAAGTTCAAATCGAAGGAGTACTCCACAAAAAAACCACTAGATATTGTACATATATATCTATGTGGACCGAAAAGAACAAAGTGTTTGAATGGAGAACAATACATTATGTTATTGGTTGATGAGTAAACAAGGATGACTGCAATTTTCTTTCTCAGGAAGAAGTCAGAGGCATTTGAACACTTCAAGATATACAAGGAAATGGTTGAAACTGAGACATAATAAAAAATCAAGTGTTTGAGATCAGATAATGAAGGAGAGTTTACATCAAAATAATTCATGGACTTCTATAGAAAACATGGGATAATTTTTTTTTCTCAATAGTCAGGAAACCTTAGCAAAATGCAGTTGTTTTAAGAAATAACAGAACAATGCAGGAAATGGCTAGAACCATGTTAAACGATTCCAAGATGAAAGAAATATTTTGGGTACAGGAAGTGCATACAACAGTTCATATCCAGAACTGTAGAATGATCAGAAATAATAGTGATAAAAATCCCTAAAAGCTATGGAAAGGAATACTAGAAAATGTGAAACACTTCAAAGTGTTCGAAAAAAAATGCTATATCAAAAGAGAAGATGGAAGGATTAGAAAATTTGACTCACTAGTTGATGAAGGAATTTTGGTTGGGTACTCAAGAAAAATAAAAGCATACACATGCTTCAATATAAGACTCAACATAATAGTGGAAATCATCAATTTGACAATTGATGAAATAGGTGGACAAGTGGTAAAGGAAGGAAGAAAATATTTAGTGGAACAGGATCACGCAGAAGATTTAAAATAAGAAGTAGATGGAGAAGCAGATGAAGAAGAAGAGAAGCCAGAAGGAAAGAATGAGAAGCAATATCTCCAAGTACCTCCAAACAAACCTAGAAGATGAGTGGATAAAAATCATCCATCGGAACATATCGTTGGGAATAAAGATGTAGGAGTAGAAACTTGAAGAAGAATGCATTCACCAGAACAACAACACTTAGTAATGTTATCCACAATTGAGCCAAGTAGTTTTGAAGAAGAAAGAAAGGATGAATACTGGATCAAAGATATGAATGAAGAATTGGACCAGATAGAAAATAATGATACATGGGAACTTGTTCCAAGGCTAAAGAACAAAAATATGATTGGTACAAAGTGTGTCTTCAAAAATAAATTGAAATAAGATGGACAGGTTACTAGGAACAAAGGTCGATTGGTATGTAAAGGATACGCTTAGGTTGAATGTATAGATTTCGAAGAGACCTTTTCCCCAGTTGACAGAATGGAGGAAATTAGGTTGATTCTAGCTTATGTATGCTAAAAAAATATTAGTGTGTATCATATGGATGTAAAGTCATCCTTTCTAAATGGAGAGTCAGAAAAAGAAGTATACATTGAGCAGCCAGAAGGATTCCAGTTTTCATAAAAGGAAAGTTGTGCTTGCAGGTTGAAGACGACACTATATGGTCTCAAATAGGCCCCCATAGCATGGTACTCAAGACTGGACAAATCCTTACAACAACAAGGGTTGAGGAAAGGAAATGTAGACAACAATATCTACATAAATTTCAATCTATATAATATCCGAATAATTGAAGTTTATGTTGATGATATTATTTTTGGGAGTGATGATGACAGGATGAGTCACAAAGTTTCCAAAGATATTCATAAGAAGTTTGATACGTCATTACTTGAAGATTTTTCCTTCTTTCTGGGACTATAGATATGTCAGAGGAACAAAGGTAACTTCATCTCTTAAACCAAGTATTTCATATAAATGATAAAAAGGTTTGGAATGGAATATTTCAAACAAGTTGCAAGTTAATTAAGGATGATGATTCTAATGATGCAAACCAAAGACAATACATATCAATGATTGAGAACTTAATCTATGTGAAAACTTCCAAACCGTATGTGATGCAGGTATTTGGAAAAGTTGCAAGGTTTCAAGCAACACCAAAGTAATCACTTGTTATGGTAGTGAAGAGGAAATTCAAATATATTAAAGGTACAAAAGAGTTTGTATTATGGTATCCAAAAGGGAATGATCCATATCTTGTTTCCTAAATAGATGGATATTGGGAAGGTTGCATTGATGATGGAAGAAGTACAAGTGGAGAAAATTTATACTTGAGTGAGTGCCTGGTATCATGGTTGAGAAAGAAACAATCATAAGTATGTTTCTCTACAACATAAGAATAGTATATTGCAACAACAACATGTTTTACTCGGGTACAATGGATGAAAAAAACTTTGAAGGATATACAACTTGAATATGATGAGCCAATTCTAATATTTTGTGATAACACCAATGCCATAGGCATCTTAAAGAATCGAGTGATGAACTCTAATATGAAACATATTCTGATCAAGTTTAAATTTCTATAGGAACAGGTTGCAGAGAAGAACATTAGGGCCGAGTATGTTGGGACAAAAGAGAATATTGCATATATCTTTACCAAACCTCTCCCGAGAGAGAGATTTGAGTATATTTGATAGAAAATTGGATTATTTTCTACCCAAAACTAAATTTTTGAATGATTTTCATATATTTCATTGATCTACATGAGGAATCACCATGAAGAGAAAAAGGGTAGAAGAAATATTTGAAGCTTGCAGACAGGGGGAGCAACCGAAAGGACAATTCATAGATGGGGAGGATCCCAAAGGATAGTTTAGAAAGGAGGAGTAGCCCATAGGATAGTTCAAACTGGGGGAGTATCCCCAAAGGTAATTTACCCTTTTGTATTGATGTCAAAGGGGGAGAGAGAGTAATCAGAGGCATGGAAATGGAGAAAAGAAACATAGGCATGATTACAGAGGGAGTGATGGTCATAGAGGGAGCATTGGAATAAGTGTTTCCATGCCATCAACGTTGCATCAAAGTGTTTCCATAAATACCAAAGGGGGATATTTTTTAAAGATTGAGTTGGTTTTCATTGATGTCAACCCTTAAAGAAAGATCGAAAGAAAATTCTAGTAGCCTCGAAGATATGTTCATAGAACCCACAGTTGATCGAGGAATAAATACATGAAGGTCAATGTATTTGAAAGAAATACTATCCTATATGGATAGTACGTGCCATACTATTTTTGGTGATAGGTGGTATGCCATGTGGCTCCTTACGGTTGAGGAGATATGGCATTGTAAAGATTGGAGGACCTTAAGAATATTATAGAAACTCCTAGGAGGTCAACAAGAAGTCAATTATTCTAGAATCCTCTAGAAAGTATTCAAGAAATTTTCTAGTCAAATTGGTTGCAATTAGAAGTTAATTATGGGTAAAGTAGAAGAAATTATGAGTTTACTAATTATGGGTAAAGTAGTTGAAACAAGAATATGGGTTAGCCCTAAAAGAAGAAAAATGGGTAAAATAGTTACAAGATAATCCCGAAAGGAAGGAAATTGGGAAGTATAAATAAGAGATCAAGAGACTCTCATAAGAACCTATTGAACATATTGAATATCTATCTTGTGTAAGGTTTTTGGCAGGAAATGTATTGAAAAACATGAGGTAGCACAAATCTGAAGGAATGAAGTAGAAGCGATGACAAAGTTTTTTGATTGTAGATGAGAGTAAGGGTTTTGTGAAAAACCCTAATTTAGCTGATCCCCGTGGGTCATACTACTAGTGTCCCATGAGTCACACCCATGGGTTGCATAGGGATCATCATGCGAGGCCCCTATAGAGAAAAATCTTGGTCCCGCGAGGAAAATCCATATCCCAAGGATGAGG
>JASDQU010735042.1:64722-80294 GCA_032191745.1 Picea mariana
TGTACACCCTAGTTTCTAGTATACGCCATAAAATACTAAAAAGTTGAAGCCTAAATTAAAATTTTAAACCAATAGAAATGAATATAAGGGAAAAAAGACTTACTTGGTACAGACAATTGCCATATCCATCACTCGTATCTTCTGCAATCGACCATTGAAAATCGGGGGCAATTTGGTCCAAAATGCACTATTTGGGTAAAAAATACAAATGGTATAGCAAAATTGGTTATTTTCACTATTTATAGAAAAATGTTACCCACTTTACATACTTTTTTCTAATATTTGTGCGTAGTGTATTAATAATGCAGTGGATGGAATTAGTTTTGCTAGTTTTAACTAGGGATTCTTCCATTTTCTAGCATCATGTTACCCATTCATGAATTTTGTAGGTATTTTTTTTGACCAACATATAAGATAGGTCATCACTCAGTTTTTCACACTTGCATTATCCTATAACTTCAATTAGTATGCCTAAGGTGCGAACCCATTTTTTAGCGACACAAAACCTTCTTTCTACTACTAGAAGTATCGTTATTAAATGGTATAGACTTAGCAAACATGGGTATCCTAGTTAGAACCTTTGTACCATTTGGTGCCCATGCAAAGTTTTTTCCGTAAGATCTAGAGTCCCTTATATCTAATATGACTTTGCATTTGAACCTCATTTCTTACTCATAAGCATGTTGGCCTATACCTATGGGATTCCCACCAGACTGGTTTAAGATCTTTTCTGACTCTCTCAAAAAACAAAAAGATTGTCGTCTGAACCTGTCTCTTTCACACTCGTAAATTGGATTTGAAAGGATGCCTATTTGGTGTAAGCTTAACCCTTTTTCAGACCAAGTAGACTATATTTATGAAAAATTACATTCTTTGGACTTAAGTTGTAATTTCATCTCATCCTCTTTCCTACAGTATTGAGCCTCTTTTCAGTTCTTGATTTCGCATTATAAGCCTATTATCTCAAGTAGTTTGCATCATCAACCAAGAAGAGCCTTGTTTATATCCTTTGCATCTTGACACCATGTACCCTACGAGGAAACATTCCCCAGAGTGTCCATATCTTACATGCACCCCCTTGAATTGAGCATAGGTATATTCCACTGTTGGAATTATTTTCTTACTCATGACACTCGTTTCCTCCTTTGTACCATAACATTCATTTGTCTATGGAAAGAAAACAAACACGGGCGGGAAAATAATATTATCTCATGTTGGTAGCACTTGTGTTGCCTTTGAACATAGCACACACATTTGAGTCCACTTATCATACAAATTTTGGGTTTAGCATGACCTTAGGAATATGAGCTCATCACTTAGAGTTTACTCCTCTGATTGGTTAATATTCCACTGCCTATGGAGAGTTTGATTGGTGCCTCCTCCATCACAAAGTTTCATCATTGAGTCTATGTTGCCAGAGTCTCCCATATGTCTCATTCTCTTGTTCAAAGTATGTCTATCATCCTGTGTCAACCATTTCTCAAAACGCTTGACTTTGCATGTCGACCATACCCTCAGTGTGTGTCAGAGTTACATGAAGTTGTAGTCCTACCATGCTCTTGGTCCTACTTTCATTATGGGTAGCTAACCTTGAACCTAACAGTCAAAATTTACTCATTGGTCGCTGATTGGGGGGATTCCCTTATGCTCAATGGAACAAAATCTATTCACACATTGGGATTCATTCAATGTCTTGTATTCCATTAGCCTTATTGGTGGTTTCCTTGCTTTTGTTGACAATTTTCATTATTGGTTGTTATTCAGAGGTTCTTTCTCATGCACTTCAATGAGCAGATCTCACTTGGCACTAGCCAACCATTGTATGACAACTATGAATCAGATTATGAGCTAGATATGAAGGATTTCCAAGAACATATAGCAGAGTCTTATCCTCTATTCAATAAAGAAAAATATTGTGAGGAAATCAACTGTCCTTGGCTTGCAGAAGTCACTGAGTAGTAGATTGAAGAAAAGATTTTTCCCATGGGTCCTGTTTATGATGATTATGGATCTGATCCTTCGGAAAGCCATAAAGAATAGGAAGAGCCAGAGGGGAAGTTTATCTCCTGTTTAGATCCTGTCAGTGAGTAGTCATCGCCCGGGGCCCGTCAGCCTACATGGACTGTTCACCCACCCATGCTTACCAGAGATATTCATCCCTATGTGAGCAGCTGTGGAGCAGAATAGGATGTATGTTACAAAATTTATGGAGTTTTCCACTCATTCTATGAACACGTCAGTGAGTACTTAGAGTGGAATTTCCTTCATATCTTGGAGCTGCCCAACTTTATCTCAACTTCAGCCTTTTGAGAGAAGCTAAAGGATGTAATCATTCTGCTGTCATGGTTGCATTATCTGTTATTGATCAACGAAAAAATAAATGGTCTTCCAGTTGGAAACTACTTGAATGGCTATGGTGGAAGTTTTCTTTCACCTAGAACTGTGTAACAATCAATCAGTTTAGGACTATACATAAATAATATCCTTGGATAATGTGTGTTTATTTTTTTTTTACTTATCGGCCTGTATTCCTTAGCAGGGTGTTTTGATCTAGACTCCATTTCCCAACAACTAAGGCACTAGAACTACGCATTCTTGGAAGCGCACAAGGAGCATGCCATCCCCTGTGGAGCAAAATGTTATCACATGAATTTGTCAAGGGCCGTAGGTGGGTGTCGAAAATGCTTGAGTCTATAATTCCTTGCCCTGTCTGTCTCCTTTTAGTAGGCTAGGTCTTGAAGTTTTTCCCCCTTCAGCTTGTAAATTGTTCTCTATTTTCCGTTGTTCATTTTTGCGCCCTAGTTTTCCTTAAATATCTTACTCGAGTGGAATCTCAGCCCCAAGCCCCTCTACTTTTCTCAAATGATGAACACTCATATCCTTTTTCAGTCACTATTCTCCTTGTCTTCCCAACCCACAGCCAGTCACCCAAATCCTTGTTCACGCAGGCCGCAACCAAGGACACAAAGGGCAACATTCAAAACATCCCATTTCAGGCTTAAAAGTAGCAGGCGGTTTTATTTTTTTAGTGGGAAAGATTCCAGGAATAGTCCAGATCAACGACCCACAAGTGTCTAGAAGTCCAAAGTTGCATAAAGTATAGCACCAAAGAAAAAGGGCCGAAGTCTTAATGTCCCGAAGTAGATCTCATCCATCCGAATCTAGACTGCCACGCGTCATTAGATCTATCACTCCGAGAGTTTTACCTCGAGAGTTTTGAAATGAGAAACGTGCCAAGTTCTCGAATATTCGAGGCCCGAATTCCTGAAATAAAATTTGAACCATCCAAGCCAAGGGGACACATGGAGGCAGATACCTCACTTCGGAGGATTTGCTAGGAGGAAAATGAAGCTTGAGTTTTGTTTTTCCCAGAGTGTGAAGACCCAAAGATATTCTAGTTGTCAATCTCAGGGGGGAACGTGTCATTATATCTTTAGCTCCGGGTAAAAGAGGCAGAAGGCACAGGAAGTTTGAGGTTTGAAAATTTCAAATACCGAATCGCAAAGCAGGTCTCAACTGTTGATTCAAAAAGGGAAGATTTGATCCATTGATTTGGAGGGGAAATATTTGAGTTGATGATCATGAAGCCTCATCCAAGATCATGATATCGATGGCCACAGTCCATTTCACGAATGTAACATGCTCAGGTGATAATTTTCTTGAGCGGCCCCATAATTGAAACCATGGTAATTCAAAAGTGATACATGGTGAAGGGAGATGGATTATGGGCCCAAAATCGGTCTAAATCCAAAACACCTTTGAGCAGCCCCGCAATCACATGCCCATATAAAATCCTATCCAAGAGTAGAATGTATATGCCCCCTGAGCATTAAGCCACAACATAATACTGAGAAAAGGTAGTTAATAAAAGAAGAGATGGTGGTTAAAACCTCAACTCACTCCATAAATGGAAGGCTCGGCCATGGGGACTGAACCATCAGCCCGTGGTACCCCTGTGGACAGAGTTTCCTGCAGACCCATGCCGATATGAGATTGCGTTTTCCAGAGGGATACATGCACGGTCTGACAAAAGAATGGCCCAAGTAAAGCTTTGAATGTGGTGATCAGATCACACTCGAGAGAATCGAGCAGTGATTTGAGCAGAAAGGAGATAAATTTAGATTTTAAAAAGGAGGGGTAGTTTTGGCCCAGACCGGGGGAAGCTTTGAGAGTTGTTATGACTATATTTTTGTTGTAAACCTAAGGGCCTAGATTGTAAATTGTTATGTTAATGAAGATTCCTTTAAGTTGTTATATCAAACCGTCTTCTTAGTTTTCATTTTTTGTTTCTCTTTCTTGTATGTATGTAATCTTCGTGATTTATAGATTCCTAAGGTGATGGAGGATTTGTTGCCATCATGCCCGTCTTTCATGGTTCAATAGACATTTCTATTTCTTGTTCCTTTCTAGATGTAGTCTCTCTGATTTATGGATTCTTGAGGTGATGGAGGATCTGTTACCGTCATTCCCATCTTTCATGGTTCAACAAATGTTTTTGTTTCTCATTCATGTCAGAATGTAATCTCTCTTATTTATGGATTCTTGAGACGATGGAAGATGTGTTTCCTTCATGCCCATATTTCATGGTTCAACATACGTCCTATGTTTTTCTTCTTGTCTGGATCATTGTAAACCCCCTGATTTCTGGATTCCTGAGGCGGTAGAGGATCTGTTGTCATCTTGCCCATTTTTTATGGTTTATCATTAAGACACTTTATGCCTTTCTGCTTCCCATCACTACTTAAATCCTTTGTCTAAAAGGGATCTTAAATGCCTTCATTGAGTAGGTTGTTTATGAATCCATATCCCAATGGCCCATCACTGATCTGCAATGATCTTCATTGTCTTTCCTTTCCTTAAAGTCTTTTCGACTCACCCACTCACACCCTTTTAATCCAAAAACATTCTGATGGGTACTGGTCTTATCCTCTTGCAATTGGAGGGTGACTCTCAGTGCTAACACAAATGATTGAATGGAAAATTGAATTATCTCATGACGGATATGCAACATAGACATCTCTTTATGAATTCACTGCAATCACACTTGAAATACCCTTTGAAACAACATAAGTTTCAAATGTAGGCAGAGACTCTACAAGAATCCCTACAACTCGAAGAGAACCAATACTTGAAGACAAATCCAGCAATAGAGGAGTTGAAGGTGGACTTGAAGAACCTCACATTTCAACTAAAACATAATAGGGGCAAAGAGAAAAGAGAAGTTGTTTGGTGTACCACATGCAGGATGGAAGGACACCACAAGAATGAGTGCCCAACTTTCATGCAGTACATGGAAATAGGGATACCAAACCCTTGTCCAATAGGAGGAATATGGTGCAAGATATGTAAAACACATGGAAATGATATATATCATTGTCCAATGATAAAGAAGTATCAAACAATACCCAAGAGTTCATATTACAACTTTTGAAAATCAATGGGTCATGATGACAAAGATTGTAGGACAATGGACTTGATGCGGGAAAGAACGTTAGAGACCTATATGGTGCAAGAAGAAATTATGATAAGGAAATTTGCACCTCATTTTAACTAGGTATCACCTTCATACAACATTTTCTAGCCTAAATATAGTAATGCGCAACCATAGTATAACCCCACGTAGTAAAATCATGTACCTCAGTACAATACCCTGCATGGTGATCACGTTGGATACAGAGGAGGAGGATGAGGAAGAGGAGGATTTGGATGTKGAATAGGTTCAGTAGTGTGTCATAACTACCAACAACCGGGGCACTATGAAAGGGAATTTCCACTTCCACTTGCGGCATGCATGTATTTTCATGCARCAAACCATGATATAAAGGAATTCCCAACACATTTGGGGAAGATTCAAGAAAAATAGAATCAAAACAATCAGATTGTCCAGTGGATATATGAAAAATATARAGGCTATGGAAGAGATATCAACATAGTTAAGCATGGAGGAGMTAAGACATGATCTAACACATTACGACATGATCCAACACAACATCAATGGGTGAAGAAGAATATTGAACTCCAGAAATAGTTTAATGTAGAGAAAGAAAAATAAATATTCGAGGAAACACAAGAGCTCCTCAAGGAAGATGTTTCATCTACATCAATAACGCATCATACTTATAATGTACCAATGGATGAGATTCCCTTATCAATGGACCACACCAACGAAGTACCACGTATAGTGGAAGTAAGTACCATAAAGAATTTTCTACAATCTTGTGTTAAGATACTAAATGACCAATCATCTATTAAAACAATGCAAAAAATGTTAGAAAAATGTAACTCAGAGGTAGAGGGGAAGTTAGAACACAAAACAATCAATCACCTGCATACAAGAAGGAGGAAAAGCAGGGAATTCAGAATGAATGCTAACACTATATATTTCAATATGCAGGACATTGTACTAGATTTAGGATTTGAGGTAAATGTGTTACTCAAGAAGAAATGATTGTTTATGGGAGAGCCCACACTCGGCTATTCACATGTCCAATTGAAGCTAGAAAAAAAACACAGACTTCTGCCAATATCAAGGCTTAAGGGTGTGATAGTATATCTGGATGGAGTGCGCACTAAGGCAGATTTTGAAGTAATATAAATAGTAAATGGTACAACACCTTATCCAACATTGCTTGGGTTGGATTGGGCATTTGATAACCAGGCCATAATCAACTCGAAGACAAGGAATATGACATTTGAATAAGGAGAATATAGAGTGATTGGGCCATTATATCCATCATAATGAGAAAGGTTTGTAGAACCACTTTCTTAGATCTGGAGGAAATCAACCAGTTATACAAAACCACCAAGCATGAAGAAGATTATGTCAACCCAATTGCAGATGGATTACTCAGCTAGAGGAAAATCACATCATGCACTTTTGACTCATATACAGGGTTGGAAAATTGGTAGCAAAGATTACATGAAGTATCCACAAGAAGGTGTGCAAGAATATACCACGTAGTAAGATGGGTGGTACAAAGATAAGAGAACCTCCCAGTTTTCATGGGGTGAATGACTTAGAATAATTCCTAACAAGATATGAATATGAAGTGTTATATAATCAGAGGATCTTATCCCTGGACATTTCACTCAAGAAAACACCTCCAATATGGTGGGGTGCGCATAATTTTTTTTTTAAGGATTGGTACCAATGTAAGTGACTACTACACATCAGATTCGGCACAGAGAAGAGAAGAACTGAGATGCAGAGGTATGATGGACAAGGGACACCAGTAGAACACCTAGATAAGTGCCAAACACTATGGAGGATTACACCACCATAGGAATGGCCTCATCACTTCATCCACGCATTGGAGGGAATTCTAGCAAACCGATATGTATACCAAGAATTGCACAGAGGCATTGCAGAATGAACAACATTACAAAAAAAAATTATAGTCACTTTCTCATTTGAACATGAGAACCACAACATGGATTTAGCACTCAAAAAAATTAGAGGGGTAGTATTTATTGATGAACCAAAGGTTTCACTTATAATAGAGTATCAATAACAGAACAGATAGACAAATAAGGAACTACTGTCATGCTATCATGTCAAAGAAGAAGCACTAGATGAAGATGACCTGCAGAATATTCATATTATATAAGTTTAAGGTGAAAGAGAGGTGGAAGGTCCATCTCTGAAATTAGAAGTTTTTGTTACACCAATCAAGGTAAATAATTTCAACATTGGGACAACTAATAATCCCAAAATGGTTAGCATTGGAGACTACTGGGTCGAACAAACAATGGAGAAGATAATAGAGTTACTGCGCGAGTATAGTGACCTATTCCCAAATTTTTTTATAGAGATGAAATACATAGTAGGAGAGCTATTAGAGATGAATATACCTCTCAAACCTGAGGCTAGATATGCTAGACAGAGACCGTATAGACTGAATCCCATCTATCAACAGAAAGTAAAAGAAGAAATTGATAGAATGCTACAAGCTAGAATCATAGAACCAAAGGAGGAATCTGAATGGATAAGACCTATGGTAGTGCAAGAAAAGAAACAAGGGTGGATAATAATTTGTGTAGACCTGAGGAAATTGAATGATGCTTTCCTACATGACCATTTTCCCACCCTTTTCATAGATGAGGTATTAGAGAATGTGGGAGGCCAGGAGGCATACTCATTTACAGATGGATTCTCAAGTTACCATCATATCAAGATAACCCTAGAGGACAGGTACAAGACTGTTGTTGCCACAAAATGGGGATCCAACCAGTACACAGTCATGCCTTTTGGGATGAAGAATGCACCAGCTATATTTTCAAGGGTTGTAATAACTGATTTTAAGGAGTTCATACATCAGTTTTTAGAAGTGTATCTAGATGATTGGAACCTATATAGCCTTTTAAAAGACCATGTGGAAGTGTTAAGGATGATGTTGGAAAGATTCAGGCAGTGTCAAATAGAATTGAATATCAAGAAGTGCATCTTTGGGACACCTTTTGGAATATTGTTGGGACATATAGTTGTTAAGTTTTGAGCTATTATTAGGTTTATTTTCAATTTACTAGATAAAAATAACATAGGTAGGATCACTAAGAGAAACAAAATCACAAGATACACAAAATTTATCCTGGGAAACCCTCATGGGGAAGAAAAGCCAACAAAAAATTCCTTAATATAGATAGCCAATACAATGCCAAGACAATAAACCAAAACACTAGAGAATATCCTCCACTGCGCAATGTGCTTCTCTCTCTTCCTTATTCTAGAAACTGGCAATTGCAACTTCCTTCAAACTTGTGCACTAGATGAGTGAGTTGAGTGAGTGATCAAATGAGGCATTGGCTTCCTTTATTTATACAAAATGGCAGGTGTTGAAAAGGTGTCTCTTCACTCGGCAGGGCCGACTTGTCTTCATATTGGTTAAAACCACTTTAATTGGGCCTAGGGGGCGACTTCTTAATTTTCATAATACAATTAGGATTTGACCAATACACAAAATGGCATTTGGTCAATTACAATGCCCAACATGATCAATCCACAAAAGGGGATTTGATCTATAAATAAATGAATCAAATAATAATAATACTAATAAGTAGAATACTCTTTGGAGTTACATTATTTCAAAACTCCCCCTTAACAAGAAGGGTATTCTATAGACACAACTCAATACAACATCATTGCATCATCATCTTTAACATGAAATCTGAAATAACATCATCATTATCATTTTTAGCAAGAAGCTGAAGTGGAATGTTGGCATAGGGGCAGACCTAGGGTTCAATGCTTCAACAACACACCAAAAAAACCCTAACTACTAGCCCTTTTGGCAACACCTGCGAAGCAGATGAAGTCTCACCCAAGGTAGAGGCAGGGATGGTTGCAGGACTCCATTGTTTGCAACCATAGTTTGATTACAATACTCTAACAAAGCACTTAGAAGTTAACATTCATTAGTATTCAATGAGTATTTACTTCACAGATAAAACCCTAATTACATAGCAACGTAGTATTGAACCAAATCTAACATATTAAAGCACTTATCATAAGGAAACATATCAGGTATAGCATCTTATTCACATGATTAGGCACTAAGATATCATATCCATCTAAGCATACATTATTGCACTAAGTATTAATCACATAAACAATATAACAACTATAATGCACAAAGAAGCCATATCGTAGGATATACGTGGTTCACTCCAACATGAGGCTACATTCACCAACTCTTCTCTTCTTTATTATCTTTTGTCAATCTTCTACAAGCACAGAGCCCAAAAACCCTACTTCGCATAGAACAAGAGATCTGCGCACCTCGCTAGGTCCTCCTTCCCTGAGTTAGGTCACAACACAAAGACTTATTACACAGTCTATACAAAGGCCTCTTATAATCACTTACACTTAGCTCTGCAAGTCTTAACACATAGTATGTACAAACAATCCACTACTATTCACACTTAGCACATTAGACTTCACTTTATCTCCTCTACTTACATCGCCTAGATTTCTATTTATACATTAAAAAATGGGCCTAAACATGGGTAAACCCATGGCCTGACATCCCATACCTGTTACATAAACCCTAATCCCAAAAACTACCCTAAAAAGGGGTCGAGATCTCACAATCTCTGCTTCGAATTTGGCTCTGCCTTCGACCATTCTGTCAAAGTCCCAAAAGAAGTCAAACATGACCAAGGATCTCTAAAACTTGGTCAAGGGACAAGAATCCCCCAACACTCACATGTGACTTGTCCCAAGTCACTCTTCTCTGTGTAAATATGCCTCAAAATTCTTGAGCTTGGCTCAAGTTGCTTCAACCTGTTGTTGCGCCAAGGCCTCTTGCTCGACGAACTCTTGAATAACTAGCTCGTTCATAGGTGTTTCTAAGCGTTGGTCTACTGAAGTGACTACTTGTTCTAGCTCTTCTCCTCAGCTTTCAATATCCTCAAAAAGTAGGCAAGCTACATCCTGAACTAGCTAGAGTTTCTGATTCACTTCCATGAATTTGATTTGTATGGCATGTACCTGTGGCTGAGTTGTGTGCTGTTCTTGGGATCTTTTCATCCTCTCAATTGTTGAAAGGAGTTTCAACAGCGCTTGTATTGTTTCTTCTTGATGCTTTGCTTCCTGGAGCTATGAATCCAATGTCTTCAGTTCAGGGTCCTCAATAAGGCATTCATAAGTCTATGCACTATGAATTCTTATTTGTTTACATTCCATGACTAATGATTTGATTCTTTCAACTGTGCTCCGGGAGGTTGCTTCTCTCTAGTCTCACACTTCCTATGGAGTTCTTGGCACTTTTTGTAGCTCTAGTTATATGACCCTCTGTTGAAGTTGTTGAATGGATTTAGTAAGCTTCGTCACTTGATTCTCCACTGGGCCTTCCTCCATTTTCTCTAAGCCTATCACAGAGCGAAGTTCTATACAGATTTCTTCTTTAACTCCAATATACTCTGCAGGCAACTTTTCTTTCTCATACTGGATTTATTCTTTCTTTTCTTCGAAATTGGTTTGGAGGTTGTCCTTCTCCTGCTGCACAACTTGGTGTTTCTCTATGATTTCCTTTTGTGCTTCCTTTAGGGCCACTGAGGCCTGTTCTTTTTCTTCCTACACATGACGAAGGTGAGCTTCGTTTGCATAATCTATTTTGCGAAGTTGGGCATGCTCATCTCCCAAATCTGGTTCTTCTGGTGGTAGGGGAGCAGTTGACACTGTGTGGCTAGAGTGAAGGGCTTATTGTAATCCTCTCAGCTATGTCTCAATTCTATCATAGAAGGCTTCTTGTTTGTCTTCATTTCTCTACAAAATATCTTTCGAGTATACTCATCGACCGTGAGTATAGTCTGCATCTTTGGATTACTTTCTTTGGACTTCTTCCACGATGTAGGTTTCGTGGGGGAAACCTTTATTTTCTTGGATGTCTCTGCCTCTTCAAGGGGGTTCCTAGGCAGTGTTACTTCACCCTACTTTTTCTTGTCTTATTCCCCTTCTTTATCTTCTTTGTCCACTTCGTTATCACCTCCTCCGCTAGGTGAATCAGATGCAGTCTCTTTTGAAGTGTTATGTATTTCCTATACATATTCCTTCTTTCTCTTCCAGCTACTACTGGGTGCATCATACTCTTCACGAGTAACCACCGGACTATCAATGAGGTTGGGATCAGACAGTGTTGCCTGGTCGACTAGTATAAGGAACTCTGTGGGCCATTCCTTAGTGATTTCTTCCAAGTTCTCCTCTGTGAGCTTTTAGTAGGACTGAATCTCTTTTTTACTTTCATCTGTGCGCAGTAATATAAATAAAATTCCTATCTGGTTGGAACTTCATAAGGGGTCTAAACCTGTCCAGGGTACTCGATCATACGAGGGAAAGACTCAATATCCCTCTTTAGCTATAGGTACTAGATATGGAATACTGCTTTTGACTTCCATTGTCTCCCCATGTCTCTTGAATACTAGAGCGTGGTGAACTTCACAGCTAGTGGATCAAACGTCTTAATGTCAGGGAAGGTTGCACCTTATGAAATCTCCCAAGTAGTAAATGTGATGAGGATAAGCAGCCAGACAAAATGGAACTCATAGCCCTGACCATGAGCTTCATGACAATCAATTCTAATTGATTGACTAAGTAACTATCCCATTTCATTTGGATTCCTTTCATGCATTTTCCATCGAGGTCAACGACAAACCCTATGACCTCTCTGGGTCTGTTCTTTCGGACTATCTTACCAACAATCAACTAGAAAGCAAGGTGCACTATGCCATTCTAAATGGAAGCTACCTTGTAGCCTTGCGTCCCTTTCTCTACATCATCGTAGGTGTCTTTAATCCTCTGTGCCAAGGCGTGGTCCTAACACTCCAATGGAGAACTTTCAGGCCATAAATGTTTTCCTAACCATTCGGGAGTGTCGATCAAATGATCATATTGCCTCCAACAATCATATTGCTTCATCATGGAGAAGTGAAATTCTATGATGTATTGATATTCCAAAGAAGTTCAAGTTCTAGAAATCTTTCTTCTGCGAAGTATTCTCTAGAACTTCTTGCAATTTCTCTAACTTTTCCCTCTTCTTACTAAGATTTCTGACCTTCTTTCCTGTAATCTGAGTTACTGGGTTTCTCTTCCTATTTTGATTCTTATCTTCTCTTGGGATAGTAACTTTTCACTGTTGATGGTCTTTCATAGGATTCAAGGGTAATACTTCTTCTCTTTCTGGGGTAGGTGCTCTTCTCTCTTGTAAAGACAGGTGTCTCCAGTCTTCCTGTGTCCTTTCAACTTCAACATCCATATATTTGGTCTTTAGTAGATTTGACTGGTTCTCTTTTTCTTCTAGTAAGTGTGTTATTCTCCTAGCCATGAAGTCTCTTAGTTCTTTATTTTTCTATTTTAGATCCTCCTCCTCTTGTTTCCTTCGTATCTGATATTTCTCAATTTTGGTTTTTCCTAGCCAGATAACAAATGGGGTGCTATTCTCAATGAACTTAACGATCTCAAATTCTTCTTCTTTTGAATTTCCATGAGCACTCATAGATGTATGGGTAATTATTCTACATAGGTTGATTAACTTTCCTCTAAATAATCCTATTCCTCCCAATGAGGGAATCATAGCAGGTTTTCCCAAAATTTCCCAAGTTCTTTCTGTCATAATATTCACCTATGTTTCCTCATCCAGGACATAGTCTATGTCGTAGTCTCCTATTCTTTGTACTATGCATTATTTGTCTTTTAATATCTCTGATAGATTAGCGTCTATGTGATCATTCCTGGTTTCCTTCATCTTTAGTAATACGGTCTTTGATTCTTTCTGGGGTTCTGCTATAATTTTAGTCTTTTGGCCTTTCTCATGGTTTTCTTGTTCCATATTCATTATGTCGATCTTAGCAATCATTCTAAGGAAATCCAAAACTTCATGGTCCATATCTTTACAACAAAGACAACTAGGTATTCTACCAGGTCATTCCTTAGCAATATGTCCTGGTCTTCTGCAACTGTAACAAAGGGTTAATCCTCTCTTTCTCTTAAATGATCCCCAACCCTTCCTATACTGCGTACTGGGATCAGAGTAACTAACCTGCAAAAAATTCTTTCTAGGATCATGCATCCATTTGTTAGTGCAAACATTTTTTCTATGCATAGGAATAACATATCTCTCACTATTTCTATCAGATCTGCACATATCAACCCTTCTTTCCTCTAGTTGTTCCCTAGTTTTCAGGCTAGGACAAAATTTATCAAACATACCTAGATCCATACTTTCRAAACAAAAAATTTCACTTATCTTACCTTTCTYAGAGCACAAAGCTTCAAGAGCTTACCTCTTTTCTTCAGATCAAACTTCTCTTCTCAASACAGAGCTTCACAAGTCAAGTATAATACTGCACACTAAATMAAACAAATCTATGCACATATTTTTATTTTCTTTARTTCCCAACAATCACAGTTTCAGGTCCCGACAACGGAACMATTTTTTGGCATAGGAGCAGACCCARGGTTCAACTCTTCAACAACAAACCAACAAAACTRTAACTACCAGCCCTTTCGGCAACACCTGCGAAACAAATGAAGTCTCACTCGAGGTAGAGGTAGGGGTGGTTGTAGGACTCCAGTGTTTGCAACCTTAGCCGGGACATAGATCTGTGATTACAATACTCTAACAAAGCACTTAGTAGTTAACATTCATTAGTATGCAACCAGTATTTACTTTGTAGATAAAACCCTAATTACAAAGCAATGCAGTATTCAACCAGATCTAACATATTGAAGCACTTAGCATAAGGAAACATATTAGGTCTAGCATCTTATTCACATCATTAGGCACTAAGATATCATATTCATCTAAGCATACATTATTTCACTTAGTGTTAATCATATAAAAAATCTAACAACTATAATGCACAAAGCAACCATAACACAGGATATACGTGGTTCACCCTAGCGCGGGGCTACGCCCACCAACTCTTCTCTTCTTTATTATCTTCTATCAATCTTCTACAAGCATAGAGCCAAAAAACCCTACTCCGCATAAGAAAGGATATCTGCGCACCTCGCCAAGTCCTCCTTCCGTGAGTTAGGTCACAACACAAAGCCTTCTTACACAATCTATACGCAAGCCTCTTACAATTACTTGCACTTAGCTTTATAAGTATTAACACATAGTATGCAAAAAGTATCCACTACTATTCACACTTACCACATTAGACTTCACATTCTCTCCTCTACTTACATCACCTAGCTTTCTATTTATACATTACAAAATGGGCCTAAACATCGGTAAACCCATGGGCCAACATCCCATACCTRTTACATAAACCCTAATCCCAAAAACTTCCCTAAAAAGGGGTTGATATCCCATGATATCTGCTTCAACKTTTGCTCTTCCTTCAACCAGCCCGTTGAAGTCCCAAAAGAGGTCAAACAGGACCAAGGATATCCAAAACTTGGTCAAGGGAAAACATGGCATCATCATCGTCATCTTCAGTGAGAAATTGAAGTGGCATCATAATCATTTTCATTAACATGGATTAGTATAACACTAATACATAATTGTCAATAACAACACAAAGCTGATACAAAATCAACAAAAAGAATATCACAACACAAAGGTTGGAGCATCATCATCAACAACAACAACATCACAACACGAAGGTTGAATCATCATCAACATTAGCATTAGGCTGGAAATATTCAACATGAATTTGGCATCTCATCAACATCAACACGAGGCTGGAAATATTTATCACGAATCTAGTATCTCATCAACATCATCATGAAGCTGGAAATATTTAGCACGAGGATGGAATCACAACAACATTATCATGAGACTCGAAATCTTCAGCACTAGTCTGGCATCACAACATGAGGCTGGCATCACAATAACATCAACACGAGGCTGGAAATAGTCAGCACTAGGCTGGCATCATAACAACATTTTTTGGTACTGTGACAGATCCAAAGGACCTGCCCAAGATTCAAAAATATTCCCTAGAATATGAAATCCTAACGGGGATACCACGTGGTACTCTGACAGACCCAAAGGATTTGCCTAGAAACCATAAGATTCCCTAAGATATAAAATCCTAAATGAGATACCACTACTGATTAGGATACCATA
>JASDQU010735043.1:8003-18381 GCA_032191745.1 Picea mariana
TGCTCTCAGTACTCCATGTCTAGGACCTGTGGGCCTCGAGACATGATCTCCTAGTTATCCCTAGAAATCGGGGATAATAGATCCAAAATTGAGAAAAAGAAGGGATCTGAAGAAGCTCCTTCTACATAAGAAAAGACCTCCAAGGAAGGAGGGGATGTGTACTTGGCTTCTTCAAGCACACATGAAGATCATGAGGCATGGTTGGTTGACTCAGGTGCATCCTTTCATATGACTCCCCACATGGAGTGGTTCTGTGAATATGAAAGGTATGATGGAGGTAATGTTTTCCTAGGTAATGATTCGACAACCAGAATCATAGGATGAGGAAAAGTCAAGTTGAGGCTCATAGATGGAAGGATTAGAACACTACCTGGTGTTTTTCACATCCCAGGTTTGGCCAGAAACTTTATTTTTGTAAGCAAAATGGACGATGCAGGGGTAAAAACAATATTTGAAAATGAAACATGTAGGATGGTTCGAGGAACAATGGTGTTGCTGAAGGGAGTTCGGTTTGGAACTCTGTATAAGATACAATGAAGCACTATTACTACTGGGTTTAATAGTTCCATTGTTCCTGATATTGGAGGTGAAGAAGAAAGAACTCATATAGTCTCTGGAGAAAAGGTTATGATGTGGCATCAAAGACTGGGGCATATCAGAGAGAAGGGTCTTCGACTACTACACGATAAAGATATGGTTGAAGGTATGTCTAACTGATCTCAGGATTTTGATTTATGTGAACATTGTGTATATGGGAAGCAGAATCGGGTAAGATTCCCCTCTGGTGCAATGAGGGTGAAAGGAATTTTACATATAGTTCACAGTGATGTGTTTGGACCTGTGTCGGTTCCATCATTGGGAAAATCTATGTACTATGTCTCATTTATAAATGACTTCTCAAGGAATACTTGGATATATTTCCTCAAGAAGAAATCTAAAGTCTTTGACATGTTTAAAGAGTTTAAGGCTCTTGTTGAGAATGAAACAGAGAAAAGAATTAAGGTGTTGAGGACTGATAATGGTGAAGAGTTCTGCGAGAATGAATTTGAAGAATTCTGTAAGAAGTACGTTATATCAAGGCAGCAGACTACTCCATATACACCTCAACATAATGGAGTTGCAGAAAGGATGAACATGAGGCTGATGGAAAAAGCAAGGTGCATGCTCAGTGGTGTCGGGTTAGGGAAAGAATTATGGGCAGAGGCAGTGGGTACTGCATGTTACCTTGTCAACAGATCACCCTCATCAACGTTGGATGACAAGACTCCACAAGAGGTATGGACTGGTAAGAAAACTTCTCTCACACATCTCAAGGTATTTGGTTGTGAAGCCTATGTTCATGTTCCAAAGGAAAACAAGAGTAAGCTAGATAAGAAGGCTGAAAAGTGTATCTTTATTGGGTATAAAGATGGTCTCAAAGGTTGAAATCTTTGGAACCCAGAAACTAAGAAGGTTGTGTATAGACGAGATGTGGTATTTAGATAAATGAAGGATTTTGTTAAACAAGAAGTCCTACCAAGTAAGGAAGAACCACAAAAAATAGAGTTTGATTTAAAGGATGATGAATCAGACTCTACAAAATAACATGAATCAGAAGAAGAAGATCCTCATACTCTAGTATTGAGGAGATTGGATCGAGAAAGAAGGCTACCTGAAAGGTATACTCCATTTGATTTCCATTCAAATTTTGCTTTGTCTATTATTGATGATGATCCTAGAACTGTTAGGGAGGCAGTGGATTCAGAGGATGGAAATCTTTGAAAAAGGCCATGGATGAAGAAATGGCATCCTTGGGATATGAATGAGGATTGGGATCTAGTGGAGGTGTCAACTGGAAGAAAGCACATTGGCAACAAATGGGTATTTAAAAAGAAGATGAATGCATAAGGCAAAGTGGATAAATACAAATCTCGGTTAGTAGCAAAGGGTTATTCCCGGGTTGAGGGAATTGATTTTGGTGAGATTTTTTCCTCCTGTTGCCAAGTAAACTTCTATAAACTTTATGTTATCTATTGCTTTTGAAGTAGAACAAATGGATGTGAAGACAACATTCCTACATGTGGATCTGGAAGAAGAAATCTATATGAAGCAGCCAAAAGGCTTTGATGTGAAAGGAAATAAGGAGCTGGTATGCAATCTGAAAAGTCCATGTATGGTTTAAAACAATCACCAAGGATGTGGTATCAAAAATTTGATACTTATATGCTAGGACTTGGCTTCACAAGAAGCAAAGAGGATCATTGTGTGTATTTTAAATTAATTGGTGATCATTTGATTTATTTGGTCTTGTATGTGGATGTGAAACAACAAGGAGATTATCTAGGATGTGAAAACTCAGTTTTCCTCTAAATTTGAAATGAAGGATCTCGATGCTTCAATCAAAGAAACTATGTCGAGACAATATTGCAGAGGTTTAATATGCAGGAATGTAAATCGGTCAAGGTCCCTATTCCTGTTGGTGTAAAGTTATCTGCGGATCAATGTCCCAAGACACATGAAGAGGAGGAGGACATGTCTCATGTTCCATATACGAGTGCAGCTGGCAGTTTGATGTATGCAACGGTCTATGCTAGACCGAACATTGCACATGCAGTGGGAGTTTTGAGCAGGTATATGTCAAAACCAGGGAAGGAGCATTGGGCAACAACAAAATGGGTTTTCAGATATTTGCATGGAACCGCTAGCTATGGATTGTGATGCCAAGGAAGACCAGGATTAGACAGATTGTTGGACTTACATTGCTTTGTAGATGCAGACTGGGCTGGAGATCTAGATCGTAGGAGATCTACAAGCGAGTATGTGTTTAACCTGTTTGGTGGTGCAATTAGTTGGATGAGCAAAAGACAAGCTGTAGTGGCACTTTCAACTACAAAATGTGAATACATGGTATCCACTCATGCAAGTAAGGAAGTAGTATGGTTAAAAAGATTGTGTTCAGGTATTAGGTTGGTATAGCAAGCTGTAAGGATAAATTGTGACAGTCAGAGTGCAATTTTTCTGGCGAAGAACTCGGCTTATCATTCGAAGACAGAGAATATTGACATTCAATATCACTTTGTGAGAGACATGGTTGAAGAAAAGAAAGTGTTGTTGACGAAGGTGGACACTTTGAAGAATGTTGCAGATTCATTAACAAAATATGTGAGCACTGAGAAGTTGTCTTGGTGTAGAGGATCCATGGGCATTGTTGCCCTGGATTGTTGACTATGTAACCCTGTAACCCCTTGTATACAAATAAAAAAACAAGTGGGAGAATGTTGGGTATGTGTTATATTCTTTACACGATTAGCCCTAATGTCACATTTTTGCCTCGATTTTCGTGTCCATTGTTGGGCGGTTTTTCAGCACATGGTTTTTGCCGAAGGTTTTCTATTTCTGGTTAAGGAATTAGGTTGTTGACTAATCCAGGTCATTGGGTTAGGGTTTTGGATTCCGTTGGCTCCTATATGTATATTGTATTGTAAACAATGTATCACTATGAATGAATATATAATATGTTGTTTTTCCTGGTTTGGGTTTCCAAGGGAAATTGTTTTGTGTAATGTGTGTATTTGCCATTGTATATTTTATGTTCTTTTATTGAAAATCTGTCTGCAGTAAAATATTGTACAAGGTTAAAATCTGCAGGAGACATTTGCTCCTGTGGCAAGATACACTTCGATTAGAGCTATACTTGCGATAGTTGCAGTGATGAAATGTAAGGTACACCAGATGGACATGAAGACAACTTTACTAAATGGTGTAATAGAAGAGGAAGTGTATGTGGAGTAGCCACAAGGTTTTGAGACACATGACAATCAGACATATGTGTGCAGATTAAAGAAAGCCTTGTATGGATTAAAGCAAGCACCCAAAGCATGGTAGAGTAGAATTGACAACTTCCTGATGAGCTTGGGCTTTACCAAAATTAATATAGATTCCAACATGTACTTCAAGGTTGTAGATGGTGGACCAATGATATTACTGTTACATGTGGATGACCTATTTCTAACAGGGGTCGAGAAGCTCATCACTGAAAGTAAGAGGAAGATTTCTACAGAGTTTGAGATGAAAGACCTGGATATGATGCATTATTTCTTAGGTATAGAGGTATGACAAAGACTGAGTGATATTTTCCTTAACCAAGGAAAATATGTTGTAGAGATTTCGAATGATGGATTTTAAGGCCATGCCTACACCGATGGTGACAAATATGAAGTTATTGAGTGATATATCTTCATAGACAGTGGATGCCACCATGTATAAACATATAATTGGTTTGTTGATGTACTTAACGAACACGAGGCTAGATATATGTTTTGTTGTGAACACATTGAGTCAGTATATGGTTGAGTTGAGAGGTGTTCACTTGATTGCAACAAAACATGTGATGAGGTACCTAAAAGGTACAATTGATTATGGACTCAGGTATGCTTCAGATTGTGAGATAAGCCTACAAGGCTTTACTGATTCAGATTGGGTTGGTAGTTTTGCAGACCAGAAGAGTACATCTGGATGTTGCTTCAGTATGGGATCAACTATGATCTCATGGTTCAACAAGAAGAAAATGAGTGTGGCGCTCAGTACGGTTGAGTTAGAGTATATAGCAACATGTTCAACTAGCAACAAAGTAGTGTGGCTTCAGAAGTTGCTTGCAAGATTGTTTGATCTGGAGTTAGAGGCGACTTGTATATGGTGTGACAACTAGAGTTGTGTGAAGTTGATAGAGAACCCTGTGTTCCATGACAAGTCCAAGCATATCGAGACCATGCACCATAATATAGAGATATGGTACATAAGGGAGCAATGAAGCTCTAGTATGTCGCTACATATGAGAAGATAACATACATGTTGACCAAGCCTTTGTCGAGAGTGAAATTTGTATACTTCAGAGACAAGCTTGGTGTGGTCCAGAAGGACGTCCCTAGTAAGAGGGAGTGATGAGTTACATATGTGATTTCATGGCAACAACATCAACATGTGGCAGTGGCAATGGGAAGTCATTCACATGCACATTACTGACTGTGGCACCAGTCAGCATGACCTCACACAAGGTCAACAGATGTCAAGCCTTCGGGTCTGGCTAGTTACCCAACTTTTCAAGATGGTGGGCCAACCTGTGTGGTTGGAGGTGTTTCCTAGCCTTGGGCTAGATGGGTAGTGTGTTTTCACTACATCGCCTAATCCTTGTGATTAGATGTCTGGTCAATGTGGACCAGTTGCCTAGTGTGCCAACCAGAGGTTACTAGTTCTCTATGAACTAGATGTCAGATTCTGTGTGAGATGACGAGTTAGTAGTTCTTTATGAACTAGATGCCAAATTCTGTGTGAGATGGCGAGTTACTAGTTCTTTATGAACTAGATGTCAGATTCTATGTGAATTGAAGAGTTACTAGTTCTTTATGAAATAAATGTCAGATTTCATGTGAACTAACGAGTTACTAGTTCTTTACGAACTAGATGCCATATTCTGTGTGAGTTGGCGAGTTAAAGCCCCGTGATGACATAAAGCCCGAAAGTATGATGAGACCTTGGATACATGATGTGGTTACACAACTTCTTCAATATAGATTCGTGGAAAGTCAACAAGTCAATGGTCAAGTGTAAAGAAGCGCAAAAGCAGTCGTGATGATCGTGCCAGAAGAATACCTTCCTTGCTAACAGGGAGTGTTGAAGTTTGAGTAGCTTCATAAGATATTCTTATTGTTTCAATATTGTATTAGACCAAGACAAAACCGTAAAGAATAATATTATGTTATATTTATAAATTCGGCTCTATAATTTGCGCCTTTGTAAAAGTCAGCCCTATTGTGCCTTAGCAAAAGTCAATTGTAAATTAGAAAAGGGTAAAGTGTACAAGTTGGCCTTGACCTATTTCTGGGTGGCTCAATTTGTATTGATAAGAGGCTAGGCACCTCATTTGGAGAACACACAACACAAGCTCTCTCACACAAGTAAAAGTGCGCAAGTCCGAGGAGGAGACACAACTACATAGGAAGGGTGTTCTAGTGAAGGGTCTTGGTTATTTGTTGAGGACTATCTTGGTCTAGTGGTGCACTACTCTATTCTGGTTAGGGTTTCTGGTTTATCTTTTGTTTGGTGAGATCTCTCTTGAGAGAGACATTGTACTTGTTGAAGAATCTATATTGAAGAAGCTTTGCTAGGTTTTCTCCCCCATGAGGATTTCCCAAGATAAATCTTGTGTTTATTGTGAATGTCTTTCTTTCAATGATCCTTATGCATGCAACTATTGTTTTAATAGTCTAAAGTTAAAAAATATTAAACACACTTAACTGCTTAAGAGAAATTTTAACAAAACCTATAACCTACGAGAAGGAAACACATATTCATTCTCCATAATATTCCCATACCTACCTAATATAAATTAGCCTTTTTGAAATTCTAACAAATTTCTCTAAATAGACACAAACAACAATATTAATTCGACACAAACAACAATATTAATTCAACACAAACATCCAATTACTTATGACTCATAAACTTTAACGATGTTGTTCACAACCATTGGATGTTGAACCCTACATATTGTGCAACTTGTTAAATAATGGTGACATATGTTGAGTCTAAGAGCTTACATAATTTAAATTGAAATATATATCATATTTAAATTGATATTTAACTTATTCAACTTTTAAAATTTACTTAAAAAGTTAAGTTGACTTACAAATCCTCTCATGAAAATACAAATTAATACAAAATCAAAATATCGCTATATGTGCATCTAACAAACATTAATAACACAAATATCGTTCCTTGCAGCTAAACATAATTAGCAACAAAGTATAAATGTAACTATGAGTTTTGGGGGAGGATTCTTTGGTATAAATGTAACTTTGAGTTTTGGAGGAGGATTCTTTGGAATTCACACAAGGCGATTATGTGGAATGGTAATTCATACCATGCAATTTTTATTTTTAACTCGATTCAAAGTTTTTAACTAAGTGATTTAAGATTTCTAATTATCATTAATATAAAAAAGTTTATGGTAATTTTTGTATTATTATGGTGTTATTTATATAGAAAATTTTCATAATGCTTTTTGAAGAAATTTAAATGTTTTAAGATTTTGAAAATTTTTCTTTGATTATTAAATTTTTGTTGAAAATGCAATTTGGATTATAGAAATCGTTTTTAATGTAAAATTCTATTTAACATCTTTGAATATCCTTATTGCCACTTGATTTTGCAATGTTAACACTTGATATATACAATTTTAACAATTTAAAATGATACTAGCTAGATTTTTAATTATTTCTCCTCTAGTTATTTTGAGTGGCTCTAAAAAAATCAAAGTCCTAAAACGTTTACACTATAACATGCATTTTGAGTGAACATTTCATGTAAGTATGTGTTAGTAACATTATTCGTCCGAGGCACAAGAGTATTCAGGATTGCAAATGGCGCGAGGAGCGTTGGGCGCAGCTCACAGAAGAAATCTATTTCGGGCTTAAATCAAGTGAGCGGGCACTTCATTCTTCTGTGGCAAGAATTCATCGACATAGCAAAGCAGCGGTTGATGGGTTGTTGCAGCTAACCGAGTCGCGCTAAGTATGGTGCAAAAGGGTTTTCAAGGGGCGTAAATCACGATCAGTACAAGCGCAGTAGTTATTTCTCGAACTCGGGGTTCGTAAGTTCGGAGGGCGGACTATGTCTTTTAGTTGCACAAGATTGCGAGTTACGAAAAGAGCCCAAGTACTAACGCCTCTCGCAACTCGCGGCTTCGCGAGCTGGAGTATTGAACTTTGGCATTCTCCCCGNCCGAGTCGCGCTAAGTATGGTGCAAAAGGGTTTTCAAGGGGCGTAAATCACGATCAGTACAAGCGCAGTAGTTATTTCTCGAACTCGGGGTTCGTAAGTTCGGAGGGCGGACTATGTCTTTTAGTTGCACAAGATTGCGAGTTACGAAAAGTGCCCAGAGGGGGTCAACCTTCGCTGACCATCGCGTCTCAGGACTTCGCGAGGGGAGAATGCCAAAGTTCAATACTCCAGCTCGCGAAGCCGCGAGTTGCGAGAGGCGTTAGTACTTGGGCTCTAGCCGACGGTTACATGCAAAGAGCACTGACCAGAAAGGGGGCCCGACCCGTATCGCCATCTCGGGGATCGGGACTTTAAAAAAGGGAGCCGAGGGTCTTTGACCCACGAACTCGTGAATCACGAAAGGGAAAGAACTTTTAAAGTTGGGCCCACAGTATCAGAGGGCAGTCTCAGCCGTCCATTTGAAGCGGACACCTGGCGCGCGATTAGGCTCCCCGCCTTTTCACCCATCGCAGTTTCGAAGCGCAAAGAGCAGCTCCCTCGTATCCTAATACGCGAAGTAGCAAGAGCATCCAGGACCTGGGGCCCACAACAACGTCGGGTGAGTCTAGGACCGTCAGATTTGAAAAACGTGTGGCGCTCAATTGAGTCATCTCGGCGTTTCGCCCATCGCAACTATGATAAGCAAGGATCAGCTCCTTCCCCTTCGCGAACGCCGAAAGCACCTTGGGAATAAGCATGTGGTCACAGCCCGCGGTCACTTGGGGAAAGAAAGGAGCTGTGTAAAGAAGGCCAAAAGTGTCGAGTTCAGTTATAGAAGGGATCATCGCGATCTCCAGGCGTCATCGGATCCGATCGCAATATTGTTTCTCGCTCAGAGTAAATGAAGGCAAGGAGAGGTGGTTGAAACCTCTCCTCAGTCATTAAGTGCGAAGTATGGAGGGCCTGGAGAGCGGTCTGCTCAAGAGGGTCCTGTGTACCCTTTTTTCCGGAGAAGCCATGCCAAAGTCCTCGACTAGACAGAGAAGTCTACGCACGCTAGCCCGACACTTAATGGCTCAGCTACCCTCCCCCTACAGGAGTCATGCGCAGTTAAGGTGGCGTCTGACAGGGATTATTCGTCCGAATTCAGCTGAAGGGACACCACGCTTTAGATGGCTGAACATGCCTCTGTTAGGTGAATTTTCCTGAGTATATAGACTCAGTCTTTGTATTTTGTGAGGTATCGATGGTTGAGCAAAATCTCCCGATTGTAAAGTTTTGATGAAGCGATGGTCGCTCTGGTTAATGTATAAGGCATTAGAGACTTCTTACTTTATGGATGTCAGCCTCTTTTCCATCTCTTTGTTTACTGTGTTAGAACAGCTCAGAATTGGAGGATCCAGTCGAGTTGTAGCTGTTATAGGATGATGTAGGTTGGATCACTGTAACAACTGCATTGTTTCTAATCGGTTCCTGTGATTTTCTCAGCGCTGAAACGACTTGGAATTGAAGGATTTAGTCGAGTCACCCCTCAGCTCCTTAAATCTCTGGACCAAGAGGATCTTGGTTTCTGAGTTTTTCATCCTCAAGCTTCCGAAGGCTTGTTGCCCGAGGCAGTCTTGCTCGCCCTTCTCTCAAGTCTTCCATCTACCACCCTTTAATCCACTTACTGAAGGAAGTTGGATCAAGACATCCCTTGTTTTCTACATGCTAGGCCCAGTTTCCTGAGTTAAAGCTATATCATCTTGAGTCCTTATCCATTCGATCACCCCATTAAACAAACCGTGACATAAAAAACTGATGGGCGTTGGGCTCTGCTCCTGCAAGCAATCTAGGAGTGACTTCTGACGCTAACATTTATGGCGCCATTGCTGGGGACGAAGTTGAAAATTTTCCCCGGGATTGAACGACATTGAGCCTCTGATTCTGAAGGTGCATCAAGTATCAGAGCCTTTGAAGATTGCTACTGTACACCTGGCGACTCCATTGTGACGACTCCACTGGAGCGAACCTGCTGTTTTAGTTGTGGCTTCCAGAGGCAGACATACGCGGTCCCATCCACAGCTGCCCCTAGCTACGCGTGTAGCCGATCCTGAGGTGATTTTCAGAAAAGGAAAGGCCTCTGAAGGAGAAACTTCCACCGCTGAACCAGATAATCCGCTATCTCCTTCTGTAGAAACTCCATTTTCTTCTCCTCATCCTTCTAGCAGACCGTTTTCTGAAGTTTCCCGCTTCCTGAATTTCGGGAGTGTTCCTGCTGAGGTTTCTCCTCCCGGTCTGGGATTAGAGGGTGAAATCCTTGTCACTCCCCTTTCCCTTGAAGTTGTACCTCGACATAGGCCCAGGACCGCGGAAGACTTCCCCACTCCTCCTCTTCTTACTACCGCCTCTTCTGCACAGAAAAAAGCATTTGTTGACTCTAGCCCACTAGTCCTCTCCCTAAATCCCCCATTATTTCCTGGAAGCTCATTCCCAATATCCCCTTTTCGAACTCCTTCTCCTCCAAGTTCTCCTCCACCTAATATTCCTATGGCTAGTGCTAATCCCCCCCTGAATAGGATGGACGCCATAGTTGTTGCCAGATATGCTCCATTAGTTCTACCTCATTCTATGAATCCTCTCCCTGCTGGAGATTACTTGA
>JASDQU010735044.1:3619-17751 GCA_032191745.1 Picea mariana
TAAATTCTAGGCTTGTAGCCTAGAATCGTGACAGAGAAATTTGTATTCATGGTAGAAGAAGTCACCAAAAGTTATTGGTGAAAATTGTTGATAGTGGAAATAATTTCTATGTACTTTACTTTTTCCTGCAGACACTAATAGTGGGTAGAAATAACAAGCTTACAATCTCATGACCTGACTTTGAAATAGTTTGTGACATAGAATAACTCATAAAAAAATAATTGTTGCAAGGAAAGAAATCACCGCAGTAATAACATTGAAGTTAAAGATAAAGGCTTCATTTATTGTATCATGACTATGGGATTAGAGTGTGATGGCCCGAGTTTAAAATTAGGAATGCATATTGGAAACGTTTAGCACCCTAAATACATCGATAACACAACAAATTTTCTATCAAATCCATAGGAGAAATACCGAGCATGGCAAAGACATCGTGGTGATGCATTTAAATTAAATGGTCCAAGTTGATTCTTGATCTTTACTGATGTAAGATGATTATATTATAAACAATGCTAGGGTTTTATATTCATGAATAATTATTTTATGAAGTGAACTACTAGTTTCACTTCAAATGGTATCAAAGTGGTTGTTCTCTTGACTTGTGGTCAATTTCAATTCACTAATGGCCATTAAAATATTGGGTTGGTTCAATTCATTAATAATATTATTTTAAAAAGAAATTCTAAAATCTAAATAACATAGAATCTTGACAAATAAATTTTTATTTGTAATAAAAATAAAAAAATTCACTAAAACTCATTAATGAAAATTGTTATCTCTCGCGTTCGCATATATCCAAAATTAAAAAAAAAACATTCCATTGTCAACTCTCCCACTCACACCCTCACCTCCTGCTGTCACCCTTACCTCCTGCTCGCACCCTTATGTCCTGCTTGCACCCTCACCTTCTGCTCGCACCCTTACCTCCTGCTCGCAGCCTCACCTCCTACTCGTAGCCTTACCTCCCGCTCACAACCTCACCTCCTGTTCGTAGCCTCACCTCCTGCTCGCACCCTCACCTCCTGCTCGCACCCTCACCTCCCACTCGCACCCTCACATTCTTTGTAGAGTAGAGCCGAAGTCACGACATTGGAGCCCCATATTCTCACCTCGCCACATTTTATCCAGATCGAGCAAAGCCAAAGATGCTACATTGGAGACAAAGGAGAGATGGAGCTGCTACATTGGAGACATAGGAGCCCTAGTTCGAGTGACAGAGGTGCCCTAGCTCTAGAAATGACGCCAAAATCATCGATAAGTGATTTATATGCAAAATTGGTGGTAGAGATATTGGTGACAGAAGTGCCCTAGATCTCATTTTTTTTCTTTGTAAAGAACATTTCCTACAAGAATATTCTTGTTGTGCACTCTAGCCTTAACACTGTGGCTAGTTATAGACACAAAATCTTGTGTCTCAGGCATCTTGCTTTCCTCTGAATTTCCTCCTCTCAAACTTTTGGCATACTCAACCACAACCATTGCCAAAGTATGCCCACTGTTTTCCTAGAGCATAACCCAATATTCAAGTTAGCTAATGAGACATATAATCCTTTAACTGTGAACATAACCAAAAATGCAGAAAGATTGTGAATATAAATTTAGGTAAAGATCAATCAGTATTATGTTTGTAATAGTTGGCTATACAGGAATGCATCAATGTGCATCCAAACAACCCCTATACTACCACTACAAGATCAATAACAACAATGACGTCAATCACATAGGCCACCCAAGAATTAACTGATCCCAACTTAAGCAAATTAGGTAATAAAAAATAAAGTTGCAGGACCTACCTCTACTGCAGCAAAAATTTCATAGAAGTCATGCAGGACCATGTTTTTCATAAGCTTAGTGTTAATAACAATAGGTTTTCCAATAGTGAGTGTCCCTGTCTTATCAAATATAATGCAGTCCACCTGTGGAAATCAAAATCTCCATTATTAACTCTCCTGCTCGCACCCTTACCTCCTGCTCGCACCCTCACCTCATGCTCGCACCCTTACCTTCTGCTCGCAGCCTCACCTTCTGCTCATAGCCTTACCTCTCGCTTGTAGCCTCACTTCCTGTTCGCAACCTCACCTCCTACTCACACCCTCACCTCCTGCTCGCACCCTCACCTCCCGCTCGCACCCGCACATTCTTTGTAGAGCAGAGCCGAAGCCGCGACATTGGAGCCCTATATTCTCACCTCACCACATTCTATCCAGATCAAGCAGAGCCAAATATGATACATTGGAGACAAAGGAGAGATGGAGCTGCTACATTGGAGACATAGGAGCCCTAGTTCGAGTGACAGAGGTGCCCTAGCTCGAGAAATGATGCCAAAATCATCGGTAAGTGATTTATATGAAAAATTGGTGGTAGAGATATTGGTGATAGAGGTGCCCTAGCTCTCATTTTTTTTCTTTGTAAAGAACATTTCCTACAAGAATATTCTTGTTGTGCACTCTAGCCTTAACACCATGGCCAGTTATAGACACGAAATCTTGTGCCTCAGGCATCCTTCTTTCCTCTGAATTTCCTCCTCTCAAACTTTTGGCATACTCAACCACAACCATTGCCAAAGTATGCTCATTGTTTTCCTGGAGCATAACCCAATATTCAAGTTAGCTAATGAGACATATAATCCTTTAACTGTGAACATAACAAAAAATGCAGAATGATTGTGAAGATAAATTTAGGTAAAGATTAATTAGTATTATGTTTTTAATAGTTGTCTATACATGAATGCATCAATGTGCATCCAAACAACCCCTATACTACCACTACAAGACCAATAACAACAATGACGTCAATAAAATAGGCCACCCAAGAATTAAATGATCCCAACTTAAACAAATCAGGTAATAAAAAATAAAGTTGCAGGACCTACCTCTTTTACAGCAACAATTTCATAGAAGTCATGCAGGACCATGTTTTTAATAATCTTAGTGTTAATAACAATAGGTTTTCCAATAGTGAGTGTCCCTGTCTTATCAAATATAATGCAGTCCACCCATGGAAATCAAAATCTCCATTGTTAACTCTCCTTCTCGCACCCTTACCTCCTGCTCATACCTTTACCTCCTTCTCTCACCCTTACCTTCTACTTGCAGCCTCACCTCCTTCTCGTAACCTTACCTCCCGCTCGTAGCCTCACCTCCTGTTTGCAACCTCACCTCCTACTCGCACCCTCACCTCCTTCTTGCACCCTCACATTCTTTGTAGAGCAGAGCCAAAGCCGCGAAATTGGAGCCCTATATTCTCACCTCACCACATTCTATCCAGATTGAGCAGAGCCAAAGATGCTACATTGGAGACAAAGGAGAGATGGAGCTACTACATTGGAGACATATGAGCCCTATTTTGAGTGACAGAGGTTCCCTAGCTCTAGAAATGACGCCAAAATCATCGATAAGTGATTTATATGCAAAATTGGTGGTAGAGATATTGGTGACAGAAGTGCCCTAGATCTCATTTTATTTATTTGTAAAGAACATTTCCTACAAGAATATTCTTGTTGTGCACTCTAGCCTTAACACCATGGCCAGTTATAGACACGAAATCCTGTGCCTTAGGCATCCTGCTTTCCTCTGAATTTCCTCCTCTCAAACTTTTGGCATACTCAACCACATCCATTGCCAAAGTATGCTCACTGTTTTCCTGGAGCATAACCCAATATTCAAGTTAGCTAATGAGACATATAATCCTTTAACTGTGAACATAACCAAAAATGCAGAATGATTGTGAAGATAAATTTAGGTAAAGATTAATCAGTATTATGTTTGTAATAGTTGGCTATACAAGAATGCATTAATGTGCATCCAAACAACCCCTATACTACCACTACAAGACCAATAACAACAATGACGTCAATCACATAGGCCACCCAAGAATTAAATGATTCCAACTTAAACAAATCAGGTAATCAAAAATAAAGTTGTAGGACCTACCTCTACTGTAGCAACAATTTCATAGAAGTCATGCAGGACCATGTTTTTAATAAGCTTAGTGTTAATAACAATAGGTTTTCCAATAGTGAGTGTCCCTGTCTTATCAAATATAATGCAGTCAACCTAAAGCAAAATCTCCATTCATCAATGAACCTTTTCTTTTAAAAGACGAACATAACCAGACTCATAGAAGTACTTCTCTAACTCTAGAAACCTATTTCATATTCAAACAACGAAAATGTCTTTTGCCAATATATCGACACTTACTTTATGTTCACTCTCAAGTGCCTTTCCCCCTTTGATGAGAACACCTTGTGTGGAACCTACTCCAGTGCCCACCATGATTATAGTGGGTGTTGCAAGGCCCAAAGCACAGTGACAATCTATAACCATGACAGATATGCCAAACTGAAGAGAAAGCTCAAACTCATCCATGGAAGAAGGGATCCAGGACTTGGGGTATTAAACAATCTTGCCTGCTACAAACCATGCTAGCCAGGTAGTAAAGGAGATCACAATAACCTACAAAACAATGAACAAATGTAACCATGCTTAGTTTCAAAAGTGGAATTCCACATGAGCTAGGTTCAGCCAAACTGCCAAAGGCTCATTTTTTACTTAACCGTGGAAGAATAAAAACTTTGAAATCTAAGGAAAAATGACTCATTTGTGGAAGAAAGAACTAAAGAAAATAAGGAAATGTTTTTTTAATTCCTCGTGTGTACGAAAACACTAAAGAAAACAATGCATGCAAGGTAAAAATGACACTAAAGTAAGTGTGTTGAAGAAAGCAAGTGTATTTGCATATGAACCAAAACTTATAGATAATTGCAGTTCACATATTTTGATAGAATATACATGTGGGGGTTTGAAGCCCCATTCTTGTTTATTAGGGATTCTAAGGTCTCTTCCACCCCCTTCCTTCAACATGGGTGCATCATTTCATATGTACTTAGTTCAGTCACAGTTGGGATGTACTTCAAATTTTAACACCCATATATATGTATATGAGACTGATTGCGTCATATTAATATATTTCGGCCATGGTTTCTTACACAATGTTGTATTCGAGACTTCTTCATTGTCTCACTATTTATATCATGAGTTATCTTAATGAGTATGGTTATGCCTACCTTGTCCCATTGAGATCATGTAGCTCACCACCTTATGACCCTTTTGTTGACAAGTAATTTTTTGTGGCCTCTTCGATGGTTGCACCTCTATTTTTTTCCTGTGGCATTTTTATCAGTGACATGGATATGGATATTTATTTTGCGCCTCTATTTTTTTCCTAGCAGTACTGCACCTCTTGCTATTTTTTTCCTTAGTATGGATATTTATTTTTGCGCCTCTTGCTCCTTCCCATAGCTAGTTTTCATCGAAGTTTAAATTCTTTCATTTCATTTTCCTCTTGCATGGTTTAAAGAGTCGAGTCAAAATGCCATCAGTTTCATTACCACTCCTTTGAGTAACAACAACCTAAAATCAAGCGCTAATTAAAATTTATCTAAAAACTTTTCTAGGGCTCTTCAAACCCATCTTAGCTTAGGTGTAGAGATTTGGAATAGGATTGTGAGAATAAATTTCCAAAGATGCTAAACAAACATAAAGCCTTGAGTTAGGGAGTGAAATACAGTTTCTATATCATTGACTTTGGGAATTCCTTCTAACACAAGGGTCAATCACAAGGTCGCATTGGGGCCCTCAGAGTAATCAACCCTGCTTTGTTGGTCTTGGTGTCGACTGTCGACTATCCCCCCTCTGCTTTGGTATAGTAGGTGGTACCATAGAGGCCATAATATTTTAGACTTCCTACACAAGGTGACAACACAGGGAAGGTGGTGTTGTACCTAGGATCGCCGTTGGCTAGAATCACTCAGACTCCTTGGAGGGTTTTCCACTGGTCGGTGAGGTAACTTGCACCAGGGCGTTAGTTCGTTAAGTATGTTGTCAACGTAACTTTCCCACTCGCTGAAACTCAGCCCCTTCACACATCGATTCTGCGATGTTGGATTCCATCACCAACTAGCACTTCCTTGTGAGAAGGTTTGTTTGCATGCTTGACTCCTAGATTAATTAGCATGTGTTGTTTTTTCTCCTTAGTTGGCCTTAGGATTGAGTTTGTGTCTAATGGCACCAGTTCTGGGTTAATTCCTCATTTGATGAATACAAAATATGGATACCATTAAAATAAAAGGTAATAAAGAGGTAACAAATAGCTCATACCTAACTTACGTGTTATAATTCTCTAACATTGTTCTTTACACTTAGTGCAACAAACACCAAATGGAATGGTTTACACAAGGTCAATGGAGAATGTTATTGGAAAATTCAAAATATTATCATAAACCCACATCTCACATATTTGTACATGCACCATAGATTCATAATCTTTCATGAAGAGGTTCGAGAGAAATGCCTCAATGCAAAATTGTCCACATCAGAATTGTCCATGCCCTTGATGGAAATATATAAAATTCCCTTGAAGATATTTTAGTCCTTGTCCTTCTTAAAAAGGATGATCCCATTCTGGAAGTGGTCAAAGACTACTTTTATCCCCCCTCTATTTGGTAAATGCTACTTCTTATACTAGCCTTCCCCTACAATAGGGAGTGTTGTGTCCGTTTTCTCTAAAATAAGTGAGGTTCCTCTTCTTTCTCCCAACATTCTCCCAACCTCTTGGACAATAATACATGCAGCTTCAAAACTAACGTTTAGGGAAGCTAGAATCCAATCATGAACCAAGAGTGAGGGGTGCGAACCGGGAGTGAGGGGTGCTCTAGCTAAAATCCTATGCCAAGAATCCAATAAGTACGACCGTTCCTCAATTTGAGTCTCGGTTTTCATTTTATGCCTAGTTGCAAGTCACATCCCAAACCATTTCGGAGACTCTTGGTAATTCCTCCTCGGGGCATAAAAGCCTAGCTGAGCAACATTTTTGAGTTCCATGAGATGCTACATGCTTGTTTAGCCATGGACTAGGTGACCAAAGTGTCCATCCGCTCTCGAGGCATGGTTTCGTAAATTGAACCCCTAAATCCAAATGTTGCATTGCTTCTACTGAGCAATGCACTAGTTATTGAAATTGATGAAAAAAACAACTTCCGAGGGGTTGGAACTGGGAGTGAGGGGTTCTATAGCTAAAATCATATGCCAAGAATCCAACAGAGATGATGGTTCTTGAATTCGAGTCTCGATATTCATTTTATGCCCAGTTGCAAGTCGCATCTCAAACCATTTTGGGGACTCTTGGCCAATTCCTGCTTAGGGCATAAAAGACTAACAAAGCAACATTTTTGAGTTCCGTGAGATGTTGTAGTCTTGTTTAGGCATGGGATAGGTGATCAAATTATCGATCCGCTCCCGAAGCATGGTTTTGTAAATTGGACCCCTAAATACAAATGTTGCATTGCTTCTTACTAAGCAAAGCACTAGTTATCGAAATCGATGAAAAAAACAACTTTCTAGGGGTTGGAACCGGAAGTGAGGGGTGCTTTAGCTAAAATACTATGCCAGGAATCCAACAGAGAGGATGGTTCCTCAATCTGAGTCTCATTTTTCATTTTATTCCCAGTTGCAAGTCGCATGCCAAACCATTTTGGGGACTCTTGGCCAATTCCCACTCAGGGCATAAAAGACTAACGGAGCAACATTTTTGAGTTCCGCGAGATGCTGCAAGCTTGTTTAGGCATGGACTAGGTGACCAAATTATCCATCTTCTCCTGAGGCATGGTTTCATAAATTGGCCCCTTAATCCAATTGTTGCATTGCTTTAAACTGAGCAAAACACTAGTTCTCAAAATCATTGATTAAAACAATTCTGAGGCATGGCACCCGTGAGTGAGGGGTGCTCTAGCTAAAATCCTATGCCAGGAATCGAACAAAGATGAGGACTCCTCAATCCAAGTCTCGGTTTTCTTTTTTATGCCCATTTGCAAGTCGCATCCCAAACCATTTTGGGGACTCTTGGCAATTCCTCCTCGGGGCATAAAAGCCTAACTGAGCAACATTTTTGAGTTCCATGAGATGATGCATGCTTTTTTACCCATGGACTAGGTGACCAAAGTGTCCATCCTCTCCCAAGGCATGGTTTTGTAAATTGAACCCCTAAATCCAAATGTTGCATTGCTTCTTACTGAGCAATGCACTAGTTATTGAAATCGATGAAAAAAACAACTTCCGAGGGGTTGGAACCGAGAGTGAGGGGTTCTCTAGATAAAATACTATGCCAAGAATCCAACAGAGATGACGGTTCCTCAATCCAAGTCTTGGTATTCGTTTTATGCCCAGTTGCAAGTCGCATCCCAAACCATTTCGGGGACTCTTGGCCAATTCCTGCTCAGGGCATAAAAGACTAACATAGCAACATTTTTGAGTTCCATGAGATGATGTAATCTTGTTTAGGCATGAACTAGGTGACCAAATTATCGATCCGCTCCCTAGGCATGGTTTCTTAAATTGGACCCCTAAATACAAATGTTGCATTGCTTCTTACTGAGCAAAGCACTAGTTATCGAAATTGATGAAAGAAATAACTTTCGAGGGGTTGGAACCGGGAGTGAGGGATGCTCTAGCTAAAATACTATGCCAGGAATCCAACAGAGATGACGGTTCCTCAATCTGAGTCTCATTTTTCATTTTATGCCTAGTTGCAAGTCGCATGCCAAACCATTTCGGGGACTCTTGGCCAATTCCCACTCAGGGCATAAAAGACTAATGGAGCAACATTTTTGAGTTCCGTGAGATACTGCAAGCTTGTTTAGGCATGGACTAGGTGACCAAATTATCCATCCACTTCTGAGGCATGGTTTCATAAATTGGCTCCTTAATCCAACTATTGCATTGCTTCGAACTGAGCAAAACACTAGTTCTCGAAATCATTGATTAAAGCAACTTTTGAGGCATGACACCCGTGAGTGAGGGGTGCTCTAGCTAAAATCCTATGCTAGGAATCCAACAAAGATGATGACTCCTCAATCCGAGTCTCGGTTTTTGTTTTATTCCCAGTTGCAAGTCGCATCCCAAATCATTTTGGGGACTCTTGGCAATTCCTCCTCGGGGCATAAAATCCTAACAAAGAAACATTTTTGAGTTCCATGAGATGCTACATGCTTGTTTAGCCATGGAATAGGTGACCACATTGTCCATCCGCTCCCAAGGCATGGTTTCGTAAATTGGACCCCTAAATCCAAATGTTACATTGCTTCTTACAGAGCAAAGCACTAGTTATCGAAATTGATGAAAAAAACAACTTACGAGGGGTTGGAACCGAGAGTGAGGGGTGCTCTAGCTAAAATCCTATGCCAAGAATCCAACAGAGATGACGGTTCCTCAATCCGAGTCTCAGTTTTTCATTTTATGCCCAGTTGCAAGTCAATTGCACCAATTTCAACTGCACATTGAGTTTAACAACCACTACTTCCTACATAAAAATGTGGGTTGCATTATTGTTAACCATTGCTATAACTAACTTATTCTTCAACTTGGATTGAACAAAACTAATATTTGTATATTTCTACTCTTGGCTTGAACAAAACTAATATTTGTATAGTTCTACTCTTTTCTTGAACAAAACTAATTTTTGTATAGTTTTACTCTTGGATTGCCTTAGACATATTGCCAACTAAAGCACCCAATATTTGCAACACACCAACTGATGGTTGGATTTATTACTCCATAGCATTGACCCTCATCTTCAATGGACATTTCTTATAATAATTCTAATTTACACAAATCCAACAAACAACAACCTTACTACTATTTTTTTATTAGATCCATATGATAAACTTATCATGTCCTTAGTGTTATCACATTAATATGTCCTTAATATGTTCAAAATCAAGAGGGATATCACATTAAATTAGGTGGTTGACCATTAATATTGGTAATTGCACCCTAGTCTAATTGTGCATCCAAAACTAAAGATATAAAATTTTTATTTAGAACTTTGAATATAGAAAAAAAAGTTCATAAATTGGAACTATGATGATGATGGACTACTCACTAACAACATGTGCACATGCAACTGAAGGTACAACCAAATAGGTACATGTCAGATATTTCTTCGTTGAGTGATGAAATCTTAGGAAAAATAGAGGGAAATCTGACTGCATCTAGTAGATATGATAAGCAAAGAAGGACCAAAGGTGAAAAAGTCAGAATAAAATTTTGTAGACGCATAAATTTTTTTCTTGCCGAAGGAGGATCATGCTCTTATGATGATGAGAGCATAGGAGACATAGAGGTGCCACTTAGGTATAAGCATCTGGTGAAACAATGGGTACCTAAGGAAATACCTCCTATAGATGTTGACTTCGTTGTCAACAATAGGACATATCGCATTGCACCATCCTCCTTGCATGGCTTGGGGATATTTTTCATGGATGGAATAGTTGTAAAATACAATATAGTAACTGAATTGATGGACTATGTCGGACCGTGTTACAATTATAACGATTGGATGCGGCTGGTCTAGTACATGCGAAGTATGCGAAGATATGCACTCGCCGCAAATTATATACAACTAATAAACAAGGATAAAAATGAGGGAGCGACTATCTATATTGATGGAAGGCCTAAAGCTTCCGGCAATATCGCAAGGTTTATAAACAACACATGACCCGTGACAACAAACAAACAACCGAATTGCATATATGAGGGACGTGAAGAGAATCGGGTAGTCATGTGCGCAATAAAAAAGATAGCTCATGGGAAGAGTTATTAGTGGATTACCTTTGAATCAAATAGAAACATTGACGAATAGTGTGCAGGTTCTTATGCAACACCTCTTTAAGAAACCTCTACTGATTGCATTATATTTTTTTATTATCTTTAACATTGTTGTAAATATTATATTTAACATTGTTTTTTTGTTATTGTTAACAAATTTTTAAATATTTGGGGGTTCTAATTATATTATAATATGGCAGGATGATCATGGAAAAGGGCCAACCACAAAACATGTAAATGATTATCAATTTCCACTTTCATTTTGCGTGGATTTTATTATTTGCTTATATAATTTTATTGAAATAACATTGTTTTTGTTGAGATTATATGTAGTCCGCATGACATGTTGATCATGATTCCGCCGATGAGGAGGGGTTTTATTCATCCCCTAATCCGATGGTCTTAATAAAAAAAAAGATCATTAAAGCGAACAAAGAACTTGCTAGCTTCTTAGATCCTCTAGATCAAACTCCCGACGTCCTAGCAAAGATCAATATCCTTATGTCACAACTTAACACATATAAGGTAATAACCATAATTTAAAGTGTTTTTTTTAATGTACTCATATGTTCAATTATGAAACTTTGTTCTTTAACTTTTACATTATCTCACGAAAACACATTTTCTTTTTTATAAAGAGATTTTTGGAGCCTATTCAACCCGGTGTTGGTAGTAGTGGCGCTACTGAGTCCTGATGCAGGTGGTCATGCAACTACTAGAATACTATTTACTTCTCCATCTTCCACGCCTAATTTAGATAGGAGCCATGACACGCACCGCCATACATCCACACCTCGATCAGAGTCTAGATATGGTGGTAGAGATGAGGCTCATGGTGATGTGGTTGACAGGGTTTCATTTCCTGGAGATAGATGTGTGACAAGCACGGGGACCCTTCCGTGCACATTTTTGGTCGACGATAATGGACTTCCATTAAAACAATCAAGACTCCCGGGTAGTTTTAATTCATATTTTAATCTTTTAATGTTGTCCTTCTCATACACAAATCATCTAGATTATTAATTTTAAATTAATGATCATATCTTTGTGTGTGTAGGAAATGACCATTTTTATAGGCACTTAGAGAGCAAGGCCTTGTTGATTTTTGGGGCAACTTTACGCATGAGGTGGAATTGCTAGAATTCCAACCTCAAAAAGGAACTTATGGATTATCTTGAAGGCCTCTTTGGAGTAGACACGTTCAATATAAAAACAGTCACCTATGCAGTGGGCAAATATTTAAAATATACGTGGGATGTTTATAGACGAAGCTTGGCAGAAAATCCTAGGTATGAGCATCCTCCCTTGATTCCAAAGAGGGAGTGGAAGGTGATCATTGATGATGCAAAATAGAATATTTTGTAAAAATCAGGAGAACATATAATTGGTACACCAAGGTAAGTTACAATATTTTGATTTCAATACCAGCTTTATTTTTCTTTAGATCTAAATAAAAGTGTGGTTATATATAACATACTTGAAAATTTTGATGATAGGTTTCCTGACACTTCGAAGGCAACCAAAGTAAGTATTTTCAAACATGGCCAACACAAGCTAGGCCAAGGCGGCTACTCGAGGTTACAGTCACGAATCGTAAGTACCTAAACATCTTAAGAATATTATTTGTATCACCTTATAACTTTGATATAATTGCAGCTAAAAACATTAAAAACCCATACCCTTATGCAATGCAGGGCGACGACTTCAGAACTGAAACCATGGAGGAAGACCTCCAACTTGGTTACAAGTACGGTTATAAAGTCATGGTTGATCATAGGAAAATCATGGGGTAGACCCCAAGATCCAATTTGTGGGATAAAGTAAATACAAATCAGTCCACATTAACCTTTCATTACTTATAAAATATGTAAATGTTTGATATCGTCCATAATTTAATGTCTTACTTTGTTTTAATCATGGGAGCAACACTATCAATGAAACCATTAGTACTGGACAACAGAGCATTGATAGTGCAATGCAGCCAGAAGATCATGGTGCTCCCCAGCAGCCCCATCCCAATGAGGTGCAACCCCAAGATGTTCATGTGACTAAGGCCCACGATGGTAAAATGGCTATATATTAATCATATACTTAATAATTATGTACTTATAAATTTTGACGTTTCAATGGCAAAGAATGTCATAGTTGATCCTCCTCGACCTGAATATCAAGTGAATAGGCCGACAACCATTCCAACGGTGCCGACTAGAGGACCAGGTAAATAATTACATTGCAAAGTTTTTTTTTAATATTAATGAACTACTTCAATGATATTTAAATATTGTCCATATAAATTTAATATTTTTGGTTTTTGTAAGTGATGGCCCCTCACAGCAGCATCCACGTCGTGGATACGAGACCAGACGTACTCGATGTGAAAGGACTGAAACAACATTAGATGTTGAAGAGCACCCAGTAAACGAAGACATGGAGATGGATGAATTACTTAAGACCTAGAAAGCACAAAAGAAGACTAAAAGAAATTCATGATGTGTAATAATTTTATAAGACAATTAGATGTACATTGTATAACTGAACATGTAATGATGCATATAATGCATTGACATTATGGGTACTTTTTCATCTGATAATATACACAAGGCTATTTCTATGGCTCGTATATATCTGTGAATGTAATTTTGTTATACACTTAATGATAATTTCAACTTCTCTTATAAGACTTGGTATATATTGATTCGATACTCCTTGGTTCTATTGGCCTTGACATACAATTTCTGCATCAATTTGTGGCTCCATGGATATCATCCTAGAGATTTGAAGGCATTGGTAAACGTGAAATTTAAGAGATTGAATTGTTCAAGTTTGGATTTAAATTTTACATGCTTGTTTGTTTGTGGGTTTCAAGAGTTCCAAATTTGTATCTCTTTGTCTTTTAAGAATGACAATATCTTTGTATTTTAAGATATAACGTGAGAATCCAAGCAAGACCTGGTGCCTTGTGCTTGGGCTATAGAGTCTTGGCAACAAATAGAGCTTGAATATGCAATATGCAACTTCCAAAATCTTGTGACATGATATATGCAACTTTGAAAGTTTTGTGACATGTGACATGTGGCAAGCATCTTTTTCAATCAATGTGCAAACTTTAAACTTGGTGAAACATGCAAAAATAAATTTTTGGGAAGATGCAATAATAAGTTTTAAGGATTAAACATGAGGGGTTGGAAATGGCCATGTCAAACATTTTATAATATTTTTTCAGAGCATTACCCTTCTGTTCATTGTGTCTCACATGACAAAGAAACAAAATCACATTTCCATTGTCAATTTATATGTGGAGGGTTATTCAAGGTTTCAAGACTTTCTTCATATTTTCCTACTTTAATCCTCTCATGGTCATGTTAATCCATATAGAGGTCCATGATATAAACACTTATTGTTATAATGTTGACATAATTTCCAATCTTCACTTTGTTGATTAGAGGGCACAATTTTGGCAACAATTTAATG
>JASDQU010735044.1:31505-46716 GCA_032191745.1 Picea mariana
CAAAAAATAAGTAGTAATGATTGCATGCTTTATTATACCTCTCACTTCTTGTGATTGGAGGAGCTCCCAAAGATTCTAAAATATAGTTTTTCTTTGTTGATGTTTCCTCGAGAGTTTGGACATCATAAAATTTTGTTTATTGGCATGACTTAAATATTGGGGTTTCTTCCAAAGTGATTAGAATATCCCCATCTTCTTTCTCGAGTTTGGGTTGTTCCGCCTCTTGCAAATCCTCTAATTTTGAGAAGGACTACTCATTTTATGATACACCATCCTCCTTTGCGCTCATTGCAAAGGAGGGGTTGGTTTCAAAGTTGAGCTTCCCCTTTGAACTTGTGTTTATAGATTGTGGGTCCCCTCTTGGTCAACTAGGTTCTCCAACACTGTCTTTTCGACCACATCCTTATCCTCCCATACCACCTCGACCAAAGGGAGGGGAGGCGATTTTATTTATTCATTGTAGAGTGAATTTAGAGGAGAAAAACTATTTCTTCTTGGCACTGACTTGGATATGGGGGTAGCTAAAGGTTGTTTCTTCATTCTATTAGAGGGATTTGACAATGTTTGGAATTCCTCTTCTTTCTTCATAGGTGTTGGGGGATTATTTTTTGAGTAATTATTACTAAAATGGCCATGCTCATGGTAGTCATTGCACTTGAAGTGAAATTCTTCAAATTATAGTGATTGAACATGAGCCCAATGATTTAAAATGGATACGAACAAAACATGAATCATTGTAGAATTCAATACCTAGGTGCATGTTGACATTTAATGAAGTTATACAAATAAACAAAGAAAAGGAAAATGCAAATTCTAAAAAAAATGAAAGAAAATGAAAATAAATAAATAAATGTAAAAGAAAACTGAAATAGAGAAAGAAAGAGGAATGGGAATGAAAGGTCAATCTCTTGTACTTCCCATTACCCCCATATCTCCTATATCTTCTTGTAACTTGACTCACAAAGGGTCTTTTTGGATAGGAGGAGAGAATGCAAAGCAAGAGGAGCTATGTAAATCGTTGAATGGCCATAGAGCCATGAGTTGTATTGTAAATGGAGATTGTCAAATAGAGATTGAGAAACCATTCGAATGTTGGTTTTCTCTTATGGGTTTCTAGGGTAAAAAATATCTGTCTATGGTGCGTTTAGAGTCTATGTGATTGATAAATTTCTATGTGGATGTTTTTCTTTGAAAAATGACTAAGTTCTAATGCTTGCTTCAATGCTAATATAGTGTGAGGATTTCCATTAAAATTACTCCTACAATGTTGCCAAACTGAATCACTAGCTTCAATTAATTGTGTTGAATGTTATACAAAGTGTTAGGGTCCTATCATTATAGGAGATTTGATGATTCAGATATCATTTGTGGGTCTCATGATGAAGTTCCCGACTTGTTGGTCTCTCGCTTTTTTTCCATTTCCCCCTTCATCCAGTTTGCCCGATCCTCCATCACCCTGCTACATCCTTCATCCACCGCTGCACCACTCACTCCATTGCCCATTTGTCCCATTGAGTGCGTCTCACCCATCACTCATCCCTGCCCGAATAAACCAACTTAGGATAATAAACAAATTATTAGATTAATTAATAATATTAGTAACAAGTTTAGTATAATTAAGTTTATATTAGAATTGTTAATAATTAATTAATTAATGATTAATAATTGTGTTAGTTGTTAATAATTAGGTTAGTTTGTTAAAATAAACATTAACCAAAAAATAAAAATCAAATCATATATATCAAAACATATAAAATAATATATAAAAATACATATAAATTAAAAAGAATTAAAATGAAACATTAATTAAAATATAATAAACTAAAAACATAAAACAATTAAAAAATAAAACACATAATTTAAATAAAACATTAAAACAAAATAAAAATAAAAAGCAAAAAACGAAAAGGAAAACACAAACAAAAATATTAAAACAAAAATAAAAAATAAAAAACAATTCTATCCTAAGTTTTATACCCACTCCCCCATACATATCGGACTAAAAACATAAAACAATTAAAAAATAAAATACACAATTTAAATAAAAAATTAAAACAAAATAAAAATAAAAAGCAAAAAACGAAAAGGAAAACACAAACAAAAATATTAAAACAAAAATTAAAAATAAAAAACAATCCTATCCTAAGTTTTATATCCACTCCCCCATACATATCGGACCCATACATATCGTACCCCCCCCTCACGTCCCATCAGCTTGTTTCCAAAAACCACCCATGGACACTTGGCGGCTCCACATGCCAGCGGACCCCCCCAAAAATCGCTTACCACCTCGGGGGGTTCGAAATTACCACTTTTGCCCCAAAAAATCGTTTTTCCCAAATTTCGTCCATTTTTGCATGTTCAACATGTCATTTTCTAAAGAAGATTATGGGAAAATGGAGATGAATTTTAAAATACCGAAAGAGGTTTTTGTTCAGAACAGGCCAAAGAACAAAAACCTCTCCCATTTTTTTCACAGGTGCCATGAGAAGGGATAATAGAAGCCATCTTCGAGCCCCATTTTTCCATTTGTTCATTTTCTGTTACAATCTTGATTTTGCGGAAGCTGTTTCGGCGATCGGGAGGCGAATTTGGCAAAACCAAAGCAGGTTTTTGTCCAGAATATGCCCATATACAACAACCTCCTTTAGTTGTTTCCCAGGTGTCATCATTAAAGAGAAACAAATGTCTGTTCGGACCCCTTTTTTGCAGAAATTCATCTCGACTTTCATGGCGGACAGTTCCAGATTTTTTTGGATTTCTTGCTATTTTTGGTCGAGGTGATTGAATTCGAACTCGGGAACCTAAGGAGAGTCTTGTTTATATATTTTATGGAATCAAATGTGCAGAGGGGGATCAATCAGGGGCCATTTTTAATCTTGTATCAGAGCTCACAGAGCTTTCTGCATTTTCATCAATTCAATAATGCAGTCGCAACAATTACATGATTCTTGTGTCAAATCTATTGGTGAAGTGCTCCTCCTGTAAATTGTTTCCTATGTTTCCATATGTTTTCTTTCCTTATTATCTGGTAGAAGTTTATGAGCAGATTTGTTGAAAGATACACTCTGTTTCTAGTTGCAGATAATATTAATGTTTTCTTTTGATATTCAGTGGCAAAATTCTTCATTGCTCTGTTGCTAAATTGATCATTTCTTTTTCCTCCTCTTTCATTTCATTTGATTTTACCAGATCCAGTAATTTGCCTACCTTTCCTTGTAAGTCTATCTGTAGAAATTGTTTTTTATTGAACTTTAGGCAGTGAATCCATATCCCATGGTCTCTCTTCTCTGCCCCTACCCAATTCTTAAAAACAAATCCTATTCTACATAACTAGCCTAATATCCTTTTTCAAAAAAATCAATATCAAACAGAGAGATCCCTCTCTGAGTCTTGGAGGGTTAGATCCAAGAATCGAATTGGTTTTGATGTTGCCTCTGTGACTGCCCCTACAACCTTGGGCAAAATTACAGAGTGATAACAGAATGACGACCATACTGAGGAACTTTCTCTAGTAGTGCACTTCAAGTTCCAGATCTGATCACTGATGGTGGATAGTGAGCAGACACAAGAAGTCTGCGATCATTTACTTGGCGACTCCAATCTCCAGATCAATTCCTATTCAAAGACTCCACTAGAGGAAGAACCTAAAGCATGGCCAAGCAGCCTAGAAAGACTAGGTACTCAAGCTCAAATTGCATTCAAGACATCTTTGGTTTTATCTACAATTATGTTTTGTCTTATTCTAAGCCTGATCAAAAGTATATTGCTAAAGATTACATTGACCACCTGTTGATCGATGAGCCTCAAAAGATCAGATCCTCAATTTTAGATTATGTACATACTCATACACCTTTGCACATCCCAGATGCACCTGTAGAAGTCCTAGTGAGACATAAGCCTCCTGCTTTATCTCCTACTCTTGCTAAAGCTTCAGATGGTTGTAAGCCTCTTGCTTCACCTCCTGTACTTGCCAAAATCGTAGACAGATACAAGCCCCTAGATTTTCCTCCTATCCTCCATAACTTCCCTGCAAATTACACCAATAATCTGCCTAGGTTTGATGGAGAGAATGCCAATATTACTGTTGAAAAACACATCCAGAGGTTTGAACATTTCCTTGACCTTTATGAGGTTGAAGCTGACGATGTATATATAAGGATGTTTTCCCTGTCTTTGCAAGGTAAAGTTAAGAACTGGTTTAAAAATCTCCTAGCTGCAAGCATTAACAATTTCCATCAGTTTGTGCAAGCTTTCCTAGATCGATGGGTGATCATAAGGAATGTCTTTCTCATCCTAGAAGAGTATGACCATTTGAAAATACAACCAGGGGAAACAGTACAACAATTTTCAGCAAGATTCAATAAGGTATATCATGCAATGCCTGCTGATATAAGGCCACCCCCAGGATCAACTCACTTGCATTACCCAGATGCCTTCGATCCTGAGATGGCATTCCAATTAAGAGAAAGGAACACTACAAATCTCAAAGAAATGAAAAACATTACAATTGATGTGGAGGCCAACTTGCTGATCAAAAGGTCAAAGGTAAAGAACAAAGAAAAGGAACAGCTGAAATCTTCAAAAGCTAAACTGGACATTCTGGCCAACACCATAGAAGAGATGATGCAGATGATTAGCATAAGAGAAAAACCTGATGTTCAAAGACATCATGTTCCATTGATTTCAGAGAAAGAAAAGGTCATTGTTCCCAAACATTTTGCAGCTCACCCTTCGTACCATGGTTCGGATAATGATTCTTTCATGTACTCAATTCACGACGTAGTCAAAGACGAAGCTCCATCTCAACTTGCAAAGGAACGACTAGCTGATATGATGTGCATGTTTGATGACATTCCTTACTTGGATAATCTACCCAAGTGTGATCAGTATGATGATGATCACGAGGCTGAAATAGAGGTGGATTGTTCAAAGAAATCAGCCACATATGATTGGGAGGAAGAAGATCATTTGCAATCCTAGCAGGACAATCAATCTGTACATGGAAATTATGACAGCAATGATCAAAGTGCAGAAAATCTCAGAGTAAGTGGAAACACTTTGCCCTTATGTTTCTCATCTTTTCAATTTCTGAAAAGAAACTCTAGACCAGTTGTAAATAGTGAAGATAGAAAATTCTCTGATCAATCAGTTGAAGATGCCATTGTTGATATGGAGGCTTTTCTAAACCCAGAATTGCAGCCCTTGCCCTACTTTGATTTTCAAATTCCAGATGAAAGCTTAAAGCCTGAGACAAATTATGAGTTAATACAAAATAACTCTGTACCATTATGCTTTAATTCATTTCAGTTTTTGAAAAAGAATCTTGAGCATATGCTAAAGGATAAACACACAGAAAATCAAGAAGTTTCAGTGGAACCAATGCAACAATCATTTCAATTTCTACAGGATCCAATATATGATGTGTTGGATGACTGGTGTTGTCAAAGTCATTTTCCATCATCCAACTATGGGATACAAAGTTGTTATGATATTGACATGATCAGGAAGTCAGTTACATGGGTGTGTTCAGCAGAAGCATCATTTCAGAACCCATCAGAAAAGTTGCAGCCATGTTTGGAAGTGCATGAGGATGCAAAAAACATAACTACAACATCAAATCATGAAGTTGAGTTGGTTAAATTTGAATATCCAGTAATATGTCAAGTTTATCTTGATCCAATGGCTATTTGTATGGAGAAATTTTTCATCACAGGGCCACAATGCATTCCCAGTATTTCTATTATGTGTCGTGTTTATCAAGCCCCTTGTGATGAGGATCATGATGGAAAGCATTTCATGACACCCATGCAATTTCTATTTCTGATATTGTTGGAAAACATTGAAAGAGTAGAGCTAGTAGAGGAGTTGCTTGACTGGATGCACTGGCATTATTGTATCATTTAGAACGACCAAATTATCAGTAGCATAGGGTAGGTAGGAGAATGTGAATAAGCTCATCATTTTGAGCATCTCTTTTTCAGCAGTTTTCATTTTAATTTGGTTTCAGTTGTAAGATCAAAACAGGTACAGGTTGCAGAATAAGATTTCGGGATCATCCCAATGGATAAAGCACCAGTCTGCATGTTCAGAGTCCAGTGGTTCTTGACACCTCCTGAAAGAGTTGCCATCCCCAGGTGGAGCCTATGTTAGGGTCCTATAATTATAGGAGATCTGATGATTCATATATCATTTGTGGGTCTCATGATGGAGTTCCCGGCTTGTTGGTCTCTTGGTTTTTTTCCATTTCCCCCTTCATCTAGTTTGCCCGATCCTCCATCACCCTGCTACATCCTTCATCTACCACTGCGCCACTCACTCCCTTGCCCATTTGTCCCATTGAGTGCGTCTCACCCATCACTCATCCCTACCCGAATAAACCAACTTAGGATAATAAACAAATGATTAGATTAATTAATAATATTAGTAACAAGTTTAATATAGTTAGGTTTATGTTAGAATTGTTAATAATTGATTAATTAATGATTAATAATTGAGTTAGTTGTTAATAATTAGGTTAGTTTGTTAAAATAAATATTAACCAAAAAATAAAAATCAAATCATATATATTAAAACATATAAAATAATAAATAAAAATACATATAAATTAAAAAGAATTAAAATAAACATTAATTAAAATATAATAAACTAAAAACATAAAACAATTAAAAAACAAAACACATAATTTAAATAAAACATTAAAAAAAATAAAAATAAAAAGCAAAAAACGAAAAGGAAAACACAATTAAAAATATTAAAACAAAAATAAAAAATAAAAAACAATCCTATCCTAAGTTTTATACCCACTCCCCCATACATATCATAACCCCCCCCACGTCCCATAAGCTCATGGGGTTCGTTAAGTTGTTTCCAAAAACCACCAATGGACACTTGGCGGCTCCACATGCTAGCGGACCCCCCCCAAAACCGCTTACCACCTCTGGGGGTCCGAAATTACCACTTTTACCCAAAAAAAATCACTTTTCCCAAATTTCGTCCATTTTTGCCTATTCATCATGTCATTTTCCAAAGGAGATTCTGGGAAAACGGAGATGAATTTAAAAAAAATGAAATATTTTTTTGTTTAGCATGGGACAAAGAACAAAAACCTCTCCCAGTTTTTGCACAGGTTCCATGAGCAGGGATAATCGAAGCCATATTCGAGCCCCATTTTTCCAGTTTTTCATTTTTCTATTACAGTCCTGATTTTGCAAAAGTTGTTTCGGCGATCGGGAGACAAATTTGGCAAAACCAAAGGATGTTTTTGTCCAAAAAATTCCCATATACAATAACCTCCTTCAGTTTTTTCCTAGGTGTCATCATTAAAGAGAAACAAATGTCTATTTGGGACCCTTTTGTGCATAATTTCGTTCCGTCTTTCATGGCAGACAGTTCCAGATTTTTTGGGTTTTCTTGCTATTTTTGGCCTAGGTGGTTGAATTCGACCTCGAGAACCTGAGGAGAGTCTTGTTTATATATTGTATGGAATCAAATGTGCAGAGGGGGATCGGTCAGGGGCCATTTTTAATCTTATATCAGAGCTCACAGAGCTTTCTGCATTTTCATCAATTCAATAATACAGTCACAACGATTACATGATTCTTGTGTCAAATCTATTGGTGAAGTGCTCCTCCTGTAAATTGTTTCCTCTGTTTCCATATGTTTTCTTTCCTTATTATCTGGCAGAAGTTTATGAGAAGATTTGTTGAAAGATACACTCTGTTTCTAGCTGTGGATAATATTAATGTTTTCTTCTGATATTCAGTGGCAGAATTCTTCATTACTCTGTTGCTAAATTGATCATTTCTTTTTCCTCCTCTTTCATTTCATTTGATTTTACCAGATCCAGTAATTTACCTACGTTGCCCTGTAAGGCTATCTGTAGAACTTGTTTTTGATTGAACTTTAGGCAGTGACTCCATAGCCCATGGTTTCTCTTCTCTACCCCTACCCAATTCTTAAAAACAAATCCTATTTTGCATAACTAGCCTAATATCCTTTTTCAAACAAATCTATATCAAACAGAGAGATCCCTCTCTGAGTCTTGGAGGGCTAGATCCAAGTCTCGAAGTGGTTTTGATGTTACCACTGTGACTGCCCCCACAGCCTTGGGAAAAATTACAGAGTGATAACACAAAGCAAGCCCAAAACCATCATAGAATGGGTTTTCCACTGTAAATTAACATAATATAGTATATATTTCATCCTTGTCAATGTTTTCCCATAGCTTGATTCCATAGTGAATTGGTTGCTGGATGGAATTGAATTTAATATCACTTTGCTAACTCGTAGTAAGCAATGTCATTGAAATGGTGTGAGTTTTGAGGTGTGAACCACAAGATGTCAATTTTCACATGCAACTCTATGTGACTAATTTTTAGATCTAAGAAATTGGTTTCTAGTGAACCAACAATAAATCCCTAGTTGTTATCACTGAACAATTCTACACTGAAAATTATTGACTGAAAATATATGCTGCGGAAACAAAAAAGATTAGAGATGAATCATCACACATATGAAACACAATTTCAGTTTTGTAATCTTGTTATAATAATAAATCCTAAGGGAAAATCCATCCCTCCCAGACAATACAATATCACCAAAATTTGAGGATAACCTTGTCCTCCAAAGTCACCAAGAGTAAGACCAACCTTGTCCTCCAAAGTCACCAAAACTGAGAACAACCTTGTTCTCCAATAACCATACAAATAGAAAAACCAAACCTAAAAAAAATCCTAGAAATATTCTTTGCCCACAAATATGTTACAGACCATGTGAACAGCTTGTTGAGGTCACCTGTTGTCATCCTGTATGGACCTTCCCTTGCCCATAAGATCTTGTACGAATGTCCGTGACTATTCCTACAATAACCTGCATACGTACATGAATGTTCCCACTACAATCCACATACATGTGAAAAACTGAACAAAAACTTCATACGAATCACTCCAGTTCATATAATATCTTCCTTCTAAGATTGTATCTCTCTCTCACATGTGGTGTGTGCCTTTTCGTGCCAAGAGAAAAAAATAGAGAGTCCTCAACCTTAGGCCATATTTTCTCCCCTAGCATTTTTTTTCCTTTGTTGAAATCACCAAGCCTCCTACCACAAGTGCAGACTCACTTATGCTATCTCCATTATGCACATTGATGATCTGGTGTCATGATGTCATCTCTCCTTATATAATAGTCCAATGAGTAATTTTAGGAGCCCTTCCTAAACTAAACAATTAATTATAATATTTTAATCCTCTTTGTGGGTGTGGCATCCCCACAGAAACCCACAAAGCTAATCAACTTTCTCGTGAGGTCCTAGTTGTTGATATTGAGAAGGGGGTGAATCAGTATCAAGTACAATTTAAAAACCTTTTCAAATTATACTTAAACCATTCAATTATATCCAATGAGAAATGAACAATAGTATAAGAGTTACACCAATACACCACAATACACTATGCACAATATATGAGAAATAATCAATAGTTATTGTTCAAGGGAAGTAATGACTTCCAAAGGTAGCTACATCTTTCAAATAAAGGGAGGGATAAACCTCCAAGAGGAAGATACAATCCTCCAATATCAAGAGAAGGTTGTGTTAGAATGTGCTCATTTTACCATGGACAATATCACTATTGTCACCCAACCATAGGTCGAAGCCACCCTCCGAGCACGTTAACTTTGACAGAGAATCATTCTGGAAAAAAAACCTAGGCTAGATAGAATAACAAAGGCTAGTGCACCCTTCTCCAAGGATAGCACATCAAACAAGAGCTGATCAGATAGTCCAAACCATAACCAAGAGATAGTCCAAGACAAAACTGAAAGCTGCTAGTTGCAGCAACTGCAATGGCAACTCTCCTCCAGACTTGCGCACAAACCGGCCAACTGCAATGTGCACAAGTGTTACTTCTACAGTTCTAAGTATTCCTGCTAGAATGAAGGCTAGCCTCCTGTATTTATACTAAATCTGGCAGACTGCCTAGGCCGACTTCTTATTCTGGGTACTAATTCTTTAGTATATATTATTTCCTTTAGCTGAATTATTCTTTTGGAGACTAATAACCTAATACAAGTCATTTCTTTGAGCTGACTTGTCTTCTAGGGTTATTAACCAATCAATTAGGGTTTCTTATTGCTTCTCGAAATATTCTATTCTCGTCAGGTTTACACATGGAGGTAAATAACTCCCGCAACTACCATAATATCAACACTCCCTCCTAACTAGGGAGGTATTTGAAGGTAATGGTCTTGAGCACAAACATACATTTACCCGGTATGATCAACATAGTCGTATAGACTATCTCATGACTAGATCATGGGAACCATCATCACTATCAGTGTCATTAGCTACATCATCTCTCGAAACCATACTCCATCTGAGTAATTAGACATGATGTTGGATAAGTCACTCACACCACAGAGTGACACAAGATCCATTCTTCTAATCTGGACATATGTCCTAGAAGAAATGTTCTGAACCATTTTCCATTTGGGAAATCTCTGTCCTTTGATTATCCATCTAGCTGATAATCATTTCCAACATTGATAATAGTATTCAAGGAAATCAGAACAATATCATTCAATAGAACACAACTATGTCTATCCATAGTAGTACACAACTACAATCCAGTGGTACACTACCACACCAAGTAGCACACATATACTTTATCCATGACGTATAGTCATAATCAGTGGAACAAATCCAACAAAATAGCATACATCTACTGTCTATAGACATACAGTCTCCATAACAATCATCTGATATCAACCTGCACATAAAACATTGTTATGATATAAACTGAATCATCTGGGCCATTCTTCCACTCACATATGTGAGATATTGGAAGATCATTTGCCCTTAGAAGGTAAAACATAAATGATGAGCTACTTGGACTATTCTTCTCAAGAAAGGAAGAATAACTGTCCGGATTTCTGAGCCTGGACCATTCCCCACCCTGGGCCATTCCTCCGACACTAAACAAAGTACAACTTGGAGAGAATGAATATGCCCTAGGGAATGACTGTCCAGACCATTTCCAAAGAAAATGACTGTCCTTCACCAACCTCCAAAACAGACCATTCTTCGAAACTACTCACAACTATGAGCTTCGAAAGAATGATTGTCCGGCGAGGCAGACCAGTCTTCTTGAGTAACCCTCAAGAAGAGAGATTGTCCTAGAACATCACCCATGTTAACCACAATGAGAAATCGCTGTCTATGGTACATTAACAATCCATCGAACCATTTTCATTCTGAAAATGATCGTTCAATCTGGACCATTTTCCGAACTGGAAAATGCCTGTCCGTCAGAAATCTCAAACCACTTTCCGAACTGGAAAGGAAATACTCATCCTGGACCATTTTTCGAACTGAAAAATGACTGTCCATAAATCAATAACACATCAGTGCTCCCTCCCAACCTGGGAGTCATCTCTTCCTTTTTCAATAAGGAAGTCATCTCCATGAGCTCCAACTTGAGTACACAAACTCTTTTATCTTGGACAAAGGCTTTACCAAAATGTCTGCTTATCTGCTCATCTGTGGAGATATATATATTTGAGAACCAGTTTCTCTTTTCTGGACTTCATCACAGAGAGTGTAATGCTTGATCTCAATGTAGTTCAGTCTTTTTGGAACACTGGTATTCTCTGAAGGCTTCATATAGCTCTAATCAATCATTGTTGGATTCATCTTTTGTTTCCTGCTAGCTCATGACATCATGGCAAGGGTCAAACTAGAACACATCCAAGTGGTACTTCTTCTGCCATCATGAGGGTTTGTCATGGATTAACAATCCATCATCCCTAGCTTCTGAGTAACCATTCCGATACAATATCTCTATTATAGAAATTTTTTCACCACACTTCTGTTTTTCATTGGAGGCTCTCTACCAAGTTGTCTTCTTCCATCTGCATACAAGAGTCTCCTTCTGGTATACCTCAAAACCTTGAGATTTATATACACTTCTTTATTTGATTACTCTTTTGAGGAGAGAAGAGGTATGTCTGGTTTACTGGAACAAACAATCATCATAGTCTTCTCCTTCCATCTGGGATAACCTCTAGTTCTAGATCTCACAATGATTTCATTCATAAGTTTTCCATACACTGTTCTACGTCACAACTTTCAGTTCCTCTGCTTGATTGCTTTTAGTGAGATCATGTCAGGCTGGTAGTCTTGTGATTATAGATACACTGACTGGTTGTTCTGTCTTTTCTTTCTCTCTTGAATCTTCATGTTCTTCCTCATTTTTCTCTTTAGCTCTTGAGTTCATGGAGTTTTCTATAGATTTCATTCCTTGAAGATTCTGCCTTCTACCTTTCATCATAGGATCATGGATGTGGATGGACAACTAGGGATACTTTGAGGCTTATTTTCGAAGAAGACTTCTTCTAAAGTCAAACTGAACACATACTTATTTTTATGGCTTCTACCATGGATATATACTTCATCATCTGCAATGGATCCTAGGATTATCTCCCTCCTAATCCTTGCTTCATGCATGAGTGCATGATTTTCTTTTGGGAGTATATAATAAACTCCCTCCATCTAACATAATCCACACTTTCGTCTGCATCCTTATTGCCTTTTGCAAGGTGTCATAAGTCTTTCTCTAATTTCCTCTTGATTGATGACTTCTTTCTGTCTTTACTTATTCTAGGTTTCTTCAAGATTGATTCTGATCTCGGCTTATCTCACAGTTGTTACTTATGTAATAACTTCCACATGAATTGTTTGATGTACTTCATCCTTTCATGTGTATTGTCTGACTTGTAGTCATAATGATAGCAATCCTTATCTTGTTGTTCTTCCATAGGTATAGTTTTTCTTTGAACATGTTATCTTCTAAGAAATGGATATGCAAGATATGTACAGAAGATATGGTATATACAAGAACTATGAAGAGTATTGTTACCTTGTCTTAGAAGAAGAAGTTTGTTTTGTCCTGCTTTGATTTTTTTGAGGCTTACCTTTCTTTGACAACTGATGCTTCGTGTGTTTCCTTCCTTTTATTTAACTCGTTACAATGATTCTTGTAGTGACCATACTTTCGACAATTGAAGAATTGTATTCTTGAAAAATATTTCTCTTGATTTGATTTCTTTCTGGAGCCAAACTTCTTTTTATTCTTGAAATGCTTGAACTTTGCTATGAAGGCTTGATCATCATATTTCTTTTGAGGTCTCTTTTGCACTGATCCTTGATTCTTCTTGTGCACATCAATTCAAAAGTTCTTCAAATGTAGGATACCCCTTCCTTGTGTTCATTCTTACGACAAATGCATCCCATGTCTTGGGAAGACCATTGAGCACTATATTTACCAGTTCCTTCTCTGAGATTATCTCTTCAATAGCTTGTAGTTGATATCTTAACTAAGATATCCTCACAAAGTATGATGCTATGCTGTCATCATCATTCATCTTCATGTCACAGAGCTCATTCTTCAGACTCATTACTTGTCCAATATTTCTAACTGAGAAGAGGTTTGTCAGGGCATCATACATCTTCTTCGATGAGTCAAGATGGGAGATGTAGGGTATCAAGTGGTATTTTATAGATTCCACTATGATACTCATGTCATTGATGTCATTGTCTCTAAACTTCTCCATAACTGCAACGTTCTGCGGTTCCTTGTCTTTTCCTTCTTCAAACTCTGGTTCCACAATCTTTCCTTTCACGATATCCAACACTTTATTCTTGGAAAGGATGAGGTCAATCCTTGTCTTGAACACTCTGAAGTTAGAAGCCCTATATAACTTGTTTTCTGACTTCATAGAGTAGGTCATGGTTGCCTTAACTTGGTCAACCCTAGATTTGATCAAAAACTCAAACTTGACGTCTTGGCTTGTTGAGAGTACCAGGAGGTGCGCTAGGCTAGGGTGCACTAGTCTATCAAGAAATTAGGTCAATCCATTCACTTAAGGTGCCTCAATGATAGGTTTAGGGTTTCTGCAACTGTACCTTCTAGTAACCCTAGTGACAATGATTTAGTAACTGCTCCTACTAGAAAATCTAGCGGAAGTTCTTCAATGAGCTTAGTATCCTTATGGCTATGCTCCCTTCCAATGGTTAGACTGAATGAAGGAGGTGTGGGCCCATAACCTGTTAGAATGTGCTCATTTTTAACATAGACAATATCACTATTGTCACCCAACCATAGGACGAAGCCACCCCCCGAGCACCTTAACCTTGACAGAGAATCATTCTGGAAGCAAACCCTAGGCTAGATATCCAAACAAAGGGTAGCACACCCTTCTCCAAGGATAGCGCATCAAAAAAGAGTTGATCAGATAGTCCAAACCATAACCAAGAGATAGTCCAATCCAAAACTGAAATCTGCTAGCTGCAACAACTGCAATGGAAACTCCCCTCCAGACTTGCGCATAAACTAGCCAACTGCAGTGCACACAAGTGTTATTTCTAGAGTTTTGAGAATGCCTGCCAGAATGAAGACTGGCCTCCTATATTTATACTAAATCTGGCAGACTGCTTGGGCCGACTTCTTATTCTGGGTACTAATTATTTAGTATATATTATTTCCTTTAGCCGACTTCTTCTCTTGGAGACTAATAACCTAAGACAAGTCATTTCCTTGAGTTGACTTGTCTTCTAGGGTTATTAACCAATCAATTAGGGTTTCTTATTGCTTCCCATAATATTCTATTCTTGTCAAGTTTACACATGGAGGTAAATACCTCCCGCAACTACCATAATATAAATAGGTTGACCTCTCCATCCTTTCCCCTTCCTTCCACCCAAGAATATATGAGAGATAATTAAACTTTACATTAAATCACCACCATCAACCAACTATTACATAGAACCTGATAATGCTTCTTGAGACTTCTTCAATTTATGCAATTATTCAATTCTTGGAATACTCTGATCCTATAGATAATATTACTCAATGTATTCTCTGAAACTTCTCCAAGTTTCACTCCTTGAATCCTCCCCAAAAAGAAGTTATAGAGAGAATGGTAGACCTTGTTCAATTCTGGTTTATTTAGGAGAGCAAACTTGTACAAAATGCCCCACGCTCAATATTTAACATCAGATTCTGAAACTCATACACAAGAAAATAAAGTATGTACTCTTTCCAATGAAATTAGTCCCACTTCATTTGGATTCTCTATGAATAAGTTATGTCTATTTTAGTCGGAACACATTTTTATTGACTAGCTTCAAGACTGGTAAAAAACCCTATCTTCC
>JASDQU010735044.1:47133-60112 GCA_032191745.1 Picea mariana
AGTCAGGTCGGACCTAATGTTAAAAGGAAGTGACACTTTCTTATTTTGTAATTCTTTTCTTTAATTATCTTCAGGGCCTACATGTACTTCCTTCTTCAATTCACTTTGTCATATTCAAAAATTCATTTCTCCTCAACCATGAGGAGCCACGTGACGTGACACCTACCAATGGAAAAAACATGATGTATACTATCCATCCATGGGTTTTGTTTTTGCATGTACATTGTCCTTCATGTCCAAATACCTTCATCAATCTTGCGGTCCAAAATTAATGACTAGGTTTGACATCAATGACAACAACCAATATTCCAACAATATCCCCCTTTTTCATTGATCAAAATACTCATGCTCCCCCTATCATCATGATCCCAATTTCTCTCCCCCTTTGACATCAATGGAAAAGGGTAGGGCTTCTCCCCCTGAGTTTAATGAAAAAATGTAATTCTCTTCTTTTGGGCTGCTCCCCCTGAACATGTGGCACTCAATAATACTTTATCCTTATTTTTGGTCTTTGGTACTTTTTCTTCCTTGGAATCCTTTTGCGTGGCTTCTGTATTCTCTCTCTTATTCATCATGTCTAGGATGTATATGTTGTTCGGTCTTCTTGTTGCAGTTGCAACCAATATTTTTGAGTTATTTTCTCCGATTTTACATTTTCGGGAGCCAAACGTAAGAGTGTATACTTGATCACACATTTTACTAACATTGAGTAGATTATGCTTCAATTCTTCAACCAATAGGACATTCTTTGCTTTTACATTTTTTTTTTCCAATCTCTACTACACCTTCTCCAAGTATTTTGGCAGATGAGTCATATCGAAATGCAACATTGCCACCCTTTCTCTTCAAGCTGATGAATTTGTCTTGATCCCCGGTCATGTGTGAAGAACATCCACTATCTATGTACCATTCATATTCTTCTTTACATTCTTTAGCGGTTAATGCTATTCGACAATATTCATGTTTGGAATCTCTTTCCTTCTCCATATTGTGGTTGGCATAGAGACATCTTCATTCATATATCTGCAATCTCGTGCTTTGTGACCAAGATAATTACATTTGTAGCATACAATATTTTTGTCCATCAATGTGGAAAATGAATTATAACTTCTGTTGACAAATCCATGATTATTTCCATATCTTCTATTTACACCATTCATGTTTCTTGCATATTTGTTCCTTTCATTGATTCTGCAATTAATTGCCTTATGTTCAAAATTTTTGCAATTATAACAATGACCAAGGAAGAAATTTTGATACCTTGGAGTAAGCGGCCTTCTTTGTGATGTAGTCCATCTGGGTTCATGATATACTCTTCTATAGTTTTCTTCATAGTGATTGAAGCTTATTTGATTCCTGAAGGTAGGAGATATTCTTGGATATTCATCTCTTTTGTAATCATTCCTTCTTTCTGGTATCTTGGTCCACTTCTCATCAACTGTCTATGTAGCTCTTTCTTCAACCTTATTGTTGGTATTTGCATCTTCTTTGTATGAAGTTTCACCCATGCATCCAAGATGTGTTAAGTCTTTTGGCACTTGAGAGTTTCTTAATCTCTTCCTCAATGAGACAACATCTTGTTCAAGTTTCTCACATTATTCTTCTTTCTTCATCATTTGGACATTCCTTACTTATCCCATTCTTCTTTCTTCTTCGACTAGAGTTTTCAAGGAAATGTTTTCTTCTCTTAGTTTCTCAAAGTCTTCTAATTGTTTCTTCAAGCTTACAATTGTCTTTTCACAACTACCCATTTCCCTTCTTAGTTTTCTATGCATGTCTTTGAGCTTCCTATTTTCAATTTCATCATGCTTCAATTTTTTAAGATTCTCATCTTCTTGTTGAATAATTTTTGCTTCATGATTTTCTTCTTCTTCATTGGAATTTTCTTCTTCAGTGTCATCTCTTTCAATACTTGGATGAGGACATTCAAATTCAACATGTCCTACTCCTTCACAATTAAAGAAAAAGAACTAACCTCTATTCGCTTTTTTGAAATCCGAGATGTTGTAATTTGCTTCAACTTCTTCTTCTTCTTCTACTTCTTCCATTGCATAAAGGTCTTGTAGCTTGTCCCAAAGATCTTTTGATGATGCACATGATCCCACCTTGGATTTCACTAAATCTGTCAATCCATCCAGGATGGTATCTATTGCCAATTTGTTGTTCCTTTTTGCTTCCTTCTGAGTTGCAGTCTTTGGTTTCTTCAAAGCATTGTATCTTGAAGCAACTAAGAACCAAACATCTACCCCAAGAGCTTTCAAGTAAGTTTTCATTCTATTACTCCAGTATTCAAAATTTCTTCCAGTATTTGGTTTCTTCAAAGCATTGTATCCTGAAGCAACCGAGAACCAAACATCTACCCCAAGAGCTTTCAAGTAAGTTTTCATTCTATTACTCCAGTATTCAAAACTTCTTCCATCAAATGGTGGAATCCCATTTGGAATTTTGTCTTCCATTTCTTCTTAGGATCTTCCTTCCAGTGGCTAAACTGTACTGAAGGTAACCCACTTTGATACCAATTGTTGATACTGAGAGTGGGGTGAATCAGTATCAAGTACAATTTAAAAACCTTTTCAACTTATACTTAAACAATTCAATTATATCCAATGAGAAATGAACAATAGTATAAGAGTTACACCAATACACCACAATACACCATGCACAACATATGAGAAATAATCAATAGTTATTATTCAAGGGAAGTAATGCCTTCCAAAGGTAGCTACAACTTCCAAATATAAAGGGAGGGATAAAACTCCAAGAGGAATATGCAATACTCCAATATAAAGAGAGGTTTGACCTCTCCATCCTTTCCCCTTCCTTCCACCCAAGAATATATGAGAGATAATAAAACTTTACATTAAATCATCACCATCAACCAACCATTACATAGAACCTGATAATGATTCTCGAGACTTCTTCAATTTTTGCAATTATTCAATTCTTGGAATACTCTGATCCTATAGATAATATTACTCAATGTATTCTCTAAAAATTCTCCAAGTTTCACTCCTTGAATCCTCCCCAAAAATAAGTTATAGAGAGAATGGTAGACCTTGTTCAATTCTAGTTTATTCAGGAGAGCAAACTTGTACAGAATTCCCCACGCTCAATATTTAACATCAGATTCTAAAATTCATACACAAGAAAATAAAGTCTGTACTATTTCCAATTAAATTGGTCCCACTTCATTTGGATCTTCTATGAATAAGTTATGACTGTTTTACCCAGAACACCTGTTTATCGACTAGCTTCAGGACTGGTAAAAAACCCTATCTTCCACAGAGTGTAGCTCCATAATTATAGAGAATCAAGAGATGAAACTTTTACCATAGGTACCTCGATATGTATTCTCAATACCATATCAATTTCACCATCTGAATCATTCTATAAAAAAATTTATAGCAAAAATGGTAAGATGACCTGTAAATAACATACCTTAGAACACATCACCAAAGACTTCATCCTCCCTTGAAATCCGGCCTTATTTACTTCTGATTTCCTCTGAAATTAAACTTGTGTATCAAAAGAATGTATACTAATTTTTATTTATACCATTTTTGTCACTTCCTTTTAACATTAGGGCCGACCTGACACTTTCTTATTTTGAAATTCTTTTCTTTAATTATCTTCAGGGCCTACATGTACTTCCTTCTTCAATTCACTTTGTCATATTCAAAAATTCATTTCTCCTCAACCATGAGGATCCACGTGACGTGCCACCTACCACCAAAACCACATGATGTATACTATCCATCCATGGGTTTTGTTTCTACATATACATTATCCTTAATGTCCAAATACCTTCATCAATATTGCGGTCCAAAACCAATGACTAGGGTTGACATCAATGACAACAACCAATCTTCCAACAATAACCTCATTTCTAGGCCGATTTCACTAATACAAAAGACAAAACTGGTGCCAACGACAATTCCCACATGACTGGCACCTTTCCCTCTAGTGAGAATACCTCCCGAATACACAAAAATCAACACTCCCTCTTAGCAAGGGAGGTATCTCATTGTCCAACATATGGATGCACCATTGTCGCTCATAGTAGATATCTCTCTGAATATGCCACCTCATATGTGCTCCAATAGTCCAAATTGGTTACTTCCTCTATCACTATAGAAAATGGGTCATCGAATACTGTCACAATAAGTTATGTTGTCAATTCTGTCTAACTGGTTTCATCCTTGGTCACTGAGACAAAATCTGTTTGACTAGTCACATCCTCAGTCTCTCAAACATATCTAGATATCTAGTCTTTCTGACTGGCCACATCCTTGATCACTGAGGAAAATCCCGTTGTGAAATAAGCCTCACTGATTACTCCCTATGTGACTGAAGCAAAACATGTTGAAGCAAATGTATCCTCCATGGATGTCTCACATGCCATAGAAGCCTCCTGCCTCTGAAGCTCTTCTCAGGCCTCCTCCACCCATGACACATGTATGTATGTCCTGGAATATGTCTCTCTCCCAAATGAACTCGAGGGGGAACTCCCTTTCGATGGCCATCTCTCTCTCAGATCCAACTGCATATCTCTAAGTTTAGGCTCACCCTAAGACCGTATGTTCCTTCTAAAACCAGACTCCCTTTGAGTCCGCACGACCTCTAGGGACATATTCTCTATGTCCACTATCCTTTGCACTGTACTGGGAGGCTTCTCCTCCCTCCTGGATCCTAAGGGATGACTTCCTCTAAACTCTGACTCCATCTGATATTGTACCATTGGTGGAGTCACCTGCCTCACCACCTATGGAGCCACCCTCTCCTCGTCATCTATCTCTCTGCTCCTACTGCCCAAAAAAATCATAGGATTCCCCCCGACCTATATTGGTTTCCCTCTCTAAATCCAAGAACTACTGTTGATTTGAAGCTATACTGCCTAGTCATAAGCAATAAGTGTTCATCTAGAAACAATATATCATAGCCCTTCCTCTCAATATTTAAAACTGAGAGGACACTGCTCTTGATTTTTGGAACCCATAACACATTTGACACCCTCAGTATCTCTCCTGACTCCAATTGAAATGATACTATACCAAATTCTTGTACTAAATGCCTGGATCCCATACCAAGATCCACACATAAGAGTCAGTCTCTGTGAGAGTGTCAAAAAAATATAGTGCACCTGTCATATGGAAAGATGCTCCACTATCCACCAACCATATATTCCTGTTGGAGATATTCCTTGAAAGGACAAATACCAACAAGATCTCCCTATGGAATTTGTCTTCAACCTCATCAACTTTTGTTGTTGATTTCTATTTCCTTCTTCCTCTTCCCCTCCAATGTGGACACTATGAAGAATAATGACCAAAGTCATGGAACTCATAAAATCTAACCTTACTAATATCCTTGTTCCATATCATCTATGGTGATTCTTCTTTCTCGGGATAATCCCTTCTCCCTGATGGACCTCTTCTGTCTAGACAACCCCTTTTTTCCTTTGTAGTGCGGGTTGCAAGGGCCTGGTTCTCATCATTGCTACTCTTCACCATACCATCCATATCATCCTTAGATGCTAACCCAGTCTCCTCCTAGATACAATCTGTCCATAATCTGTCAAAGTCTGGTAACTTGTATCATGTACAGATCCCTTGCAAAAATGGTTCCAAGGACCTGGGAAGACCACTCAAGGCTACATTCATGAACTCAACATCCCGCACTATCTCAATAATAGATTTGACATGATCTCGGATATGAGTAATATTCATAAGGTAACTGACAACCGTGTCTTCACCGATCATCTTGAGAATTTGAAGCTGATGATTCAAGTGTAGCATCATGCAAGTATTCTTGTTTTGGTATAGACCCACCAAATCATCATACATATCCTTGGAAGTTTCTTTCTCAACAATGTGAGGAATCAAGTGGTCATTCATGAATTCTAGCAATAACCTCTTGGCCTTCACTTCCCTCTTCTTATGAAATGCCAAATCTAATAGATTAGTCGGTCTAGGAACCACATCCTCAACATACTCCTTGAGGTCATTCTCCTCCAAAAGAAGGAGAACCCTCGCCTTCCGAGCCCAGAAGTTGGTTTCCCCTTCCAACCTATTCTCAAGCTTCAATGTATTCATCATCTTGTCTTGCCTAGAGCAATAAAAAGAACGAGAAAAAGTACAACACTCTTCCAGTGTTGTAGCCAACAAAGTGTCTGAAGATGATCCCCTTCTCTTCAAATCCAAAGCTATGATACCATGTCAATTTTCACATGAAAATATACGTGACTAATTTTCAGATATGAGAAATTTCTTCCTATTGAAGCAACATTAATTCCCTATTTGTTATCACTGAAACATTCTACACTGAAAATTATTGACTGAAAACATATGCAGCGAAAACACAAAAGATCAAAGATAAATCATCATACATATGAAACACAATTTCAGTTTTGTAATATTGTCATTATCAAAAATACCGAGGGAAAATCCAACCCTCTCAACCAATACAATATCACCAAAATATGAGGACAACCTTGACCTCCAAAGTCACCAAAACTAAGAACAAACTTGTTCTCCAATAACCATACAAATCAGAAAACCAAACCTTAACAAATCTCCTGGAAATATTCTCTACCCACAAATATGTTGCAGACCACCTGTACAACTTGCTGAGGTCACATGTTGTCATCTTATACAGACCTAGCCATGCCCATAATAGCTTGTATGCATGTACACGAATGTTCCTACAACAACGCATATGCATACATGACTGTTCCCACTACAACCTGCATACATGCGAAAAAATGTACGAACACTTCGTATGAATTGCTCCACTTTGTACAATATATTCCTTCTAAAGTTGTCTCTCTCTCCCACATGTGAGATGTGCCTTTCCTTGTTGAGAATAGAAAACAGAGAGTCCTCAACCTTAGGCCATATTTTCTCCCCTAACAAGATTTCCCTTTTCTGAAATCACCAAGCCTCCTAGCACAAATACAGACTCACTTATGTTATCTCGATTATGCACATTGATGATATGATGTCATAATGACATTTCTCCTTTATATAGGAGTCCAATGAGTGAGTTTAAGATCCCTTCCTAAACTCAACAAATAATTAAAATATTTCATTCCTCTTTGTGGGTGTGGCACCCCCACACAAACCCATAAAGCCCATCAAATTTCCCATGAGGTCCTAGCCTCATTTTTAGGCCGATTTCACTGAAACTAAATTCAAAACCTGTGCCAACAAAAATTCCCACATTCCTGGCACCTTGGCCTTTAGTGAGAATACCTCCCGAAGCTACACAAATCAACACAATCTACAACTTATTTTAATGCATTGTGTTTCTATTCATTAAACAACCAAACATTGCCCATAACCTTTTCCTCAAGTAGTTGTCAACACCACTGTAACATCATGTTTTTCCCCTAAGACTGTAACTATGCACAAAATTCATATATTAATGATATGAGGCCTGTAATTATGTTTTGAATTAATAGAAACACCAAACCAATGGCATATAGAGAGAGCATCCTTGACACTACTTGACATGATACATCGGAGGAAATTGATGAGGCTGAGGTACTGATGGAAGGGTTGAGTGAAGTGGAGCTGATATATTTTAGTGAAGAAAAATACGAAGCTTGCACAACAAGCTAATATATACTTGCAAACTTAAAAAATACACATATTAGCATACCAAACTTACCTGAAAAACAATGTGACCATTAAAATAAGTCGCAGATGTGATTGAGGTAGTTAATGACTATTCGTAGTTGATCTTTGTAGAGGGAAAAGGCTGATTGAAAAGCTGATAGGGGGACACCATAGAACCACCCCTTTAGACTGTAAATGCAGACTATAGTTTACGTCTATAGAGATTCACAAAAATATCGAGGGGGATAGAGAAGAATATCAAAGGAGGAAAACATGAAGACAAGAAGAAGAGAGATGAGAAATAGAGAGAAAATGAGACATGTGAAAACATGCAACAATGAAACAGAACACACAGAACATAAACAACTCAAAGATGAACAAGAGAGAATGGGGTGCAGAGGTTTGGATGCACTTATTGAGGAAAAAGAAAGGAAAAAGAGGAGATTTCTGGAAGAAAATAGGAAGCTTGTCTGAGTTGTTGATGATCACCCTGAATAGAGAAGACCCGGATTCCAAAATTGGAGCAATAATGGGCCACAACTTGGTGCTTGCTAGACATAAGTTGACATTGGTAAGGGGAGGTTGGTGAGGGACTGCTGAGAAGAGAAGGGGCTCCCTTGTGCAAAGGAAATCCATTTGAGAAACCACCTGATAAACTCGTGGATAACCTAATCTCAGTGGGAGGTGGCAAATTTTGTTGTGTCAGAGGAGGAAGGAGAGTAACCTTCCCAGATCATCACAAACTTGGAACCCTATTGATTCAGTTTCCTTGGTAGTATCATGGCTTGGAATGGGGGTGGCATGTTGTGGGAAGTTATTATGCAACATGGCATAAGGTTGGGAGGAAAGACATTCTCTCTCAGTCAACTAGTTTTGGCAATTTCCTTACCAAATAAGTGTTCATATGCTTACTAATCAAATATCTATATGCATGTGTAAATGTATGAACTTAAGAGAAAATCAGTCGTTTAAAATCCATGGTTTGAATGCATGGAAGTTGGTATATGTGTGATTTTTATTCCTGCACTGATAAGCATGAAAGTGATTTAGTATGGACTGTTGCGTACTTGAGTATTTTATGTTTCTTTATGGAAGACCCGTAAATCATGCAAGAGTTCCCTTGAAGTTTCAATACCTTGCAATGGCCTTACAGTGGTTTCAAACTCTTGAAAATAAAGACTGAAGTCCTGTAAAAACTCAAGAAATGGCTAAGTACCTAAAGTGGATTGTTATATCTATTTAAAATCCTATGTTAACCCAAGGAGAGATCGTAGCCGTCGATATGGCCAATCGACATATCTGAACGCTTCGTTGGTGAAGGTGCATCATTGTGAATGACTGAGTGATGGAGTGGCGTGAGTCTGAAAACATTGATAGTTGTTGATAGAATGACAACCGTAGAATTGATTAGAAAATAGAGGATAGACCCGAGCCATATATCTCTGACACATCATCATCGGAGGTAAAAATTGGGTGAACCGGGAGGATGCCCAAACACCGAAAACACATACAATTTGAAAATGGGATGAGGATCTTCGATCTGAAGATGAGTGAGAGAATATCAGTTATTGATCTTCCATGAGACTTGTTCACATGAGGAATGAGGACGATGATGTCATGATGGAGGTGTCACACCAGTAAGACAACCATAGTGTCCTTAGGACAATAGGTGTCAACTGTTGGTTGGTTGAAAAGAGTTTGGGGAGGGAAGACGATGATAATCGTTGATCTCATTGGATATTTTATGAATTGATATGGATCGTTGGATCGAGACACGTCATAATCAGAAGTGTGGAGGTTGGTAAGGGCACCCTCAACCAAGAAATATTGATGATTATGGAGTGATCGCTGACAATGATGGGATTCAAACGTTAATGATGATTTTTGATAGGTGAAGGAAGACGTGGAATCTCCACTATAGATCCCGTAGGTTACATTCTCACACCATGTAAACCATTGCAAGTTGGTAGTTAAATTCCATGCCAAACGACATCGTTGATGTGCTTGAAACCATCAAGATCAAGGGTTGCGAGCCATAAGATCTGGGGATGGTGCACTTTGGTGTATCATCATCATAATTTTTGGGTTAGAAAGAGAAAACTACGCGATAAGAAATTCCAATGACGATGAAAATGGGCCAAGAGATTAGTCCCATGGAATGTTCATATTGGTGGCAGCTATCACTTCGGGTGGCTCGAGTGATGGGGTGCCACGTGGATTCCATGTGGTAGTGAGATCAATTTTGACTATGAAATCCTAAGAAACCTTGGGAGGATGTAACGCTTGATCAAGAGCTCATATTTGAGCATGGTTAAGATCATTGGAAAGCTCTTGACAAGCAGAAGATGATGGTGTACTCAAGTAGAGGTTTTGAGATAATCAAGAAAAGTGAGAATTTATAATTCCCCATCCCTTACAAGGACAATTAGGGAGTTGGATGTTACAGAGTGGTATCAGAGAAGATTTCAAAATCTAGTCTTGAATAGGTCACCAAGACTGCTTAAGATTGTTTAAGAAGAATGTTATGATTGCATGGAATGTAAATATTTAAAATACAGACATAAAAATGCTAATTATAATTGTTGTCTCAACAAGTAGTACGAATACAAAAGTCATAGAGGTGAATGGTGAAGCACAACATGGACAACACCTTACACCTCAGAGACGAAGAGTCTGATGGACGAAGGGACACAGAAACCCCTCCAGATTTGATGGCCACTGTGAGAAGTTTGAAGGCAGATAATAAGAGACTTATGAGGGCCCATTCCGAATAGTCATAGTTGAATGCAGTTCTACTATAAAGTTTGTTTGAAATTCAAAAAACATATGTAGCAAGTCCCTAGCAATGCAGAGTTACAATAGTCAGAGAGGTTAAAAACCCTTTCGAATGCTCAAACGCATGGATTGGATCACAACAATGTGGGGAGGATTTATTCTAGAAGAAAGAATCAAATTTTTAAGAAAGGCGAATCGAGTGGAGGTGTTTCCACGAAGTCTTCTAGCCAGAAGACTATTTTAGTAGGAAAGTCTAGTAGCAACACATAAACCAATATTTCCAAGAAGAGAAAGATAAATAATTCTTAGGGTTTTCAAAATGAATAATTTAAAAAGGATAAGTTGCCTACCTTTGATGGGGAGATAAAGAAAGGAGAAGAAGCCGAAGCATGGCTATTTGGTTTGAAAAAGTACTTTCGGGTACATAATTATTCTAACAATACCAAGGAAAGGATTACATTGTTTAACCTAAATGGAGGGGATTCCATTTGGTGGGAAGACCTCAAGGAAATAAAAAGAATAAATGAAAACAAATCAACCTGGAAACAATTTGAGAAACACCTTTGTAAATCCTACCTATCTGAAAAAGTATTATGATGATAAGATAAAACAATTCCATGAGCTTAAGATGGGAAAAATTACCTTGGATTCATATGAAAAAAGGTTTGGGGAACTGTCAAGGTATTCTCCCTACCTTAAGGATGAGATGGATATAATCCAACATTTTCTTAGTGGGTTACCACAACCCTACCAAGATCGAATTGAGTTTGATATACCCAAGACATTGGAGGACACCATTCAAAAGGAAAAAATGTTGTTATGATTAGTCTAAGCACAAGCATGAGTCTTCCAAGGATTGGAAAATGAAGGACAAGAGTGGATTTTGGAAGAAGGGATTCAAGTCTTTTCCTTGCAAGAATTATGGGAAGGATGGACAATTGGGTCAGCCAAGAAGGAGTGTGCATCAGAAAAAAATTTCGTCTCAAAGTAGGAATAAACCAACAGAGAAGGAAAGGGAAAGAACATAGGAACCCAAGAAAGGACCTTTTCAATGTTGGGGATGTGGAGAGCCACATTTTTTGAGTGATTGTACCCACCACCATCATGAAAATAAAAGAGTGTATAATGTGAAGGAGGAAACTACATTCAATGACGTAGCTAGGAGTGTGCCGAGAATCTATGCAACAATAGAAAATCGACAAGTAGACTACCAAGACTCTGTGGTGGAATTAGAAGGTATTATTACTAAATGACCAATCTCTGTTTTAATTAAACCAGGATCTAATATTAGTTATATTTCACCTTGAGTGGTTGAGGCATGCTCGTTATAGAAAAAGAATCACACCAAATCATGTTTAGTTCAGTTAGCCACTATAACAAAGAGGAAGGTGGCAGAGGTAGTTGAAGCTTGTTCATTTTGGATGGATGGATTTCAGACCCAAGCGATTTTGAATATCCTACCCCTTGGTTCTTATGATGTTTTTTTGGGCATGGATCGGTTAGCTTCCCTTAGGGATAAATTAAATTGTTATGAGAAAATTTTAGAATGTGAAGATGAGAAAGGGAGTACCATAATTTTGCAAGGCATTCAAAATTCGGTCTCCATGAGACAAATATCAACATTGCAACTTAAGAATTTTAGAAGAAAGGGGTGTCCCTTGTATAGTATACAAGTATTAAACTTGAAAGAAGGCAATGAGCTGAAGGATGAAGATCACCTAGTTCTATGGGAGTTCAAAGACATGTTTCCTGAAGAGGTGCTTGGATTACCTTTGAAAAGATATCTTTATTTTTCAATCGAACTCATTCCTGGAGCAATGTCAACATCAATAGGGCCTTATAGGATGAGCACACCAGTGTTGGTGGAACTGAAAATGTAGTTGAATTAAATGTTGGACAAGGGATACATCAGGGTGAGTGTGTCTCCATGGGGAGCACCAACCCTATTTGTAAGGAAGAAATATGGTACCTTGCGGCTATGAATTGATTCTAGACAACTAAACAAGATGCCCATTAAGAAAAAATACCTTTTTCCTATAATAGAGGATCTCTTTGATCATCTCAGAGGGGATATGATTTTCTCAAAAATAGATTTGAGGTTGGGATATCACCAAGTCAGGATCAAAGATGAGGACATCCACAAGAAATCCTTTAGGACAAGGTATGGGCACTATGATTTTGTCACGGTGCCATTTGGGATTACAAATGCACTAGCAACATTGATGTTTTTGATGAAAAACATGCTTAGAATTTATTTAGACAAGTTTCTCTTAGTATTCACATATGACATTTTGGTGTATTCCAAGGACTGAGAGGAGCATTAAGAACACCTCAGGATGGTTTTACAAGTGTTAAGAGAACATCAATTGTACACAAATTTCAGCAAGTGTGATTTATTTAAGAAGGAAATATAGTATCTAGGCCATGTAATATTGGCTAAATAAGTGGTAGTAGACCTTGCAAACATCAAGGAAATCATGGATTGGCCTAACCCTAGAAATGTGCCAGAAGTGAGATCCTTCATGGGATTAGCTGGATATTATAGGAGGTGTTGGATTTTCCTTTATATACTCTTCTTCTGTTGGTCT